>JAIWZP010000078.1:0-112629 GCA_025201375.1 Gongronella butleri | reverse complement strand
AGATTGATGCCCGGTTTGTCCACATGAAGCAGTCTATTATCCAATATTTGGCCCAATTCCGCAAAATATCAATCACGACCGACGGATGGACAAGCCCATCAATGCATTCATTCACATCCTACACTGCTCATTGGACCGAGCAAGGAGCAAGTCAAGACCAGTGGGTGATGCGCGAGGTACCTATAGGGTTTGAACATAGCACCGATTCGCACTCTGGCAAGAACTTGGCCTCGTTTTTCTTGCGAATTTGCGATGAATTCCAGCTGGAAAGCAAAGTCATTAGCATCACGACTGACAATGCCTTTGCAAATGTGCGAATGATGAAGGAGTTGGAGTTGGAGACAACGGGAAAATGGAGGTAAAAAAACTCGTTGCTCGCTCTTTTTGATTTTTAACGGCGATTTCCGTTGTTTTAGCTATCCAATCAACGCCAAGGAGGCACATGTGCCGTGCATGGCGCATGTTATCAACCTTGCCGTTCAAACATTCTTGGCGGCCGATGGCCTGGGTATCGCTGCGGTCGATGAGACTGCCAACAGCAACAGTCGGGTAGATCATCAGCAAAATGAAAATACCATGGACGGCATTGTGGACGAGAGCCCTGCGAGTGCGCTCAAAAAACTTCGAGAAGGAATTGTGCAAATACGGTAAGATACAGTAAAAAAAAAAAAGAGGGGTTCGACGCGCAACAACGGCGAATTTGGATTTTTTGCTTATTTTTTTCTTTATACTGTAATAGCGCGAGTCCTTTACGAAAAGGGCGCTACAATCAATGCCACAAGGTGGAATACTTGGATCAGCCAGTTCGCCAACTAATAATGGACGTTCGTACAAGATGGGGATCCACCTACGCCATGATGAAGCGCGCTATAGAGTGCCGACTGGCGATTGAGGCCATGCTGCGCCACGATCCAGGTCTTTCCAAGTACCTGTTGACGGAAGGCGAATGGGACCACATCATGACACTCAAGAACCTCCTGCGGGGCTTTGCGCGCGCAACAGCGTATGTCTCATCATCCGTGTCTTATCCTTCCATTGTGACGGTGATACCTGTTTTTAATGACCTGCTGGCCATTCTTGAACATGCATTCCGGCCCGGCCAAGACGACGGTCACGAAACGAATGATGGATCTAATGGCGGCGACGGTCAAGCGCGGCAAAAAACCAAGATTTACCATCCCGACATAAGACACGCTGCGCACCAAGCTTGGTTGAAGCTTACAGAATATTACGAGAAGACCGATTTGACTAGTGTGTATTCCGTGGCAACAACGATCGAGCCCCGCCAACGTTTTGGGTACTGGGACGAAGATCCGTCTTGGATTGATTACGCATCTTTGTGCAAGACCAAGGTGATGGACGTTTGGCATGCGAACTATGCGCCTGGTGGCGGCGGTGCTTCAGGATCATCCACCTCATCTTCTGCAGCATCATTGGCGCCTATGGCAGCTAAAAAACGCAAGGTGATCAAAAACCTTCTGAAACGCCACCATTACCCAAAGGTTCCTGTGCCTCAAAAGGACAACCTGGAGGAATACGTGGCTGAACCACGTCCTGACATGGAGCGCGTGCCCGGTGGGGACCGAGAAAACTACCCACTTGTATTCTGGAAACAACACGCTCAACGTTGGCCACGATTGGCAAACATGGCTCAAGATTACATAGGCATTCCGGCGACATCCACGTCCTCAGAGCGCATGTTTTCAAGAGCGCGCGTCATGATGGGAACGCCTCAGAGAAACAGAATTTTGCCTGAAAATGCAAAAAAGCAGCTACTGGCCTCATACTGGACACGATTTCTCAATGGAGATGATCTGACGGCAGCGTTGCAAAAACAACAGCGCGACCCTTACGAACAACACATCGCCGATGATGATGAAGACTACGAGGACGCGTCGTCGTCGTCATCGGAAGATGATGATGATGCTGACGAATGACGCTATTTTTTTTATCTTGAATTATTATACCTTAGCCCTATTTTTTTTCTTGCAGTAAATTCATGCAATATCATATTATGAATTCAATCAATAAAAAGAAAGATGGCATGTTGCCACATAAAAAAAGTGACCGGCACAAGGTTGGCGGCAGTACTACTGTAAATAAGCCTACTGTACCGTACTGTACAACAGTATGATAAAAACATATCGAGATATCGAGATCAATCGAGATCAATCGAGATTCTCGATTGTCTCGCTCGATCCTCTCGAATTTTTTTTTTCGAGATTTATCAAGATTTCGAGCGAGATCCAAATTGATTTCAATCGAGACAATCGAGATCGCAGGCTTCTCGATTGTCTCGAATACGCTTCGAGACCATCGAGATTTCGAGCGAGACTCTCGATAGACAACCCTATAAAAAACATTCCATGCAATTTTATACGCACCTAAATTTGGAAGTGTCAAACCTTAAATTTTTGCAAAAAATCTTGCCCAATGTAAGCACATTTTCTCAGTCGATCGCCGTTCATGCGTCACTCTTTGGGCATTTTTCTTGCGTTGGCGCGACCTGTCATTTTGTCAGCCAATAGCAAATCATCGGAGTTGCCTGTTTGGGATGCATTGATCTCTCGGAGTTTGAAATATACCAAATTTGGCATTTTCTGGGATTGAAATGTGTGACCCCTGAGTGACCCCTGAATTTTTCAAAAGTGGTCGTAACGCTTTGGGGGTTTAAGCTTTTTTGCTGCAATTTTTTTTGAGCTAAATGCGATGCAGCTACTTTTGAGTGGGGTCAATCATGCAGATGGCGAGATGAATACAAAATACAGTAGTACTGTACAAAATTAGAACAAATATGAAGATTTTTCACCCAGTTTTTTTTGCATTTTCGAGTCCAAAAAATCGGGGGATCCGTCTTGAGCACTGCTGGGCCATAGTTTATTTCGGTATGTCGTGACGACACAGGATTCATTGGCAGGCAAGTACGTAGGCTGTAATTTTTGGGGGCACAGCAGGCCGGCAAAAAAATCTGAAAAACGCTCTCTTTGATACAGTACAGTATGATTTTTAAAAGAAAAATGTTTGTGTACGATTTTGTGCAGCAGTATGACGCGGTATTTCAGGGATTGAAATGATAGCACGCGTCCGTTTATTTCTGTCCACTGAGGTCGAAGAACATGGGCAGATACAATAACACGCAGCCTTTAATTACTGTATTTTTGTGCAAAAACCCAAAACGGATGAATACGTATGATATCGTGTTTTTGTGTATTTTCTCGGGCTCTTGCTGAGATACTGACTGATTTTTTCACTATCATACTGTATTGCGGAAGCTCACTTTTGTGATCATATGGGCAAGCAAGCAGGCGGAGTGGAGCCAATGTCATGATGTCTGCCGCGGATCAAAATCAAAAATGCGTGTTTTCAGAGTCAGTGTACAGCTGTATGATACACCAAGTCGCCGATGAGACTCGGCGCGATAATGTCTCCCAAACATAAGCACTTTTACTGCGTTTGGCTGCCGCCTGCCGATTCATTTGAGTTGACTCGCGCGCTGATACGTTGGGCCGTTGCTGCGGTAGCGCTAGATGATGCTGATTTACCTCATTTACATCCATTTTATATGGTGCTCCTTCGGAAACTTGCTCAACTGGTCCCAGGTTTGCACAAATTGATGGTGAACCCAGGGCCCAGGCTCCAAAAATGTTTATGTAGTTTTTTTTTTTTTTTGCAGATCGAAACATGAAATCTCAAAAAGTGCGCCAGATTTATCTCATCAGCGTGTTTAAACAAGCAATTTTTCTCCATTCGGTTCATGCAAACAAGGAGGTGCCTTTGGAACTTTGAAGTCCTTCTTTTTTTTTTTTTTTTTTTTTTTTTTTTTTTTTTTTTTTTTTTTACTGCGCTATAGTGTTGGCTGAAGGAATCCACGTGGTTATTTTTCTGCATGACAATCATGCGAGGATCGACGGGAGCCGGAGTTTTGGGCCGCCGTGCGCGGCGGAGTCATACTGCACCAAAATAAAAAGGTGGCGGGCAATGGACACTTTTAACTTTTCTTCCTCGCTTTCTTCTTTTTCCTCGTATTTTGCTTCTCTTGTCGCCTTTTCTTTAAATTATTTGACGCCTTCATGATACCAAGACTATCCTCGTCCTTGGTTCGAAGTAGGGCGCCGATGACGACATGCCATGTGAGGCTTGCGCAGCGGCCATTGACCACCATGTTTGGTCGTCAGCCAAGTTTGCGGCTAACACACCCGATCCGTCCTAGCACGCTATCGTCCCCGCTAGCCAAGCGCGTCCTGTACTCGTCTAAACCTCCACAACCACCCACGACGGCGCAAAACACCGCCAAAGCGAATTCTGGTGCGGCAGCCGCCGCCACGACCGCCAAGTCGACGGCAACCGCCAAGGCAGCTGCCAAAGCAGCCGACGCCAATATCAATGTGGCTGCAGCCGAGTCCAACAAGCAGCGCAACGACACGGACTGGGCCATTATCCGTCAAATGCTTAAATATATATGGCCCAAGAACGATATTGGCGTTAAAACGCGCGTCGTCGTCGCGCTTTCTCTGCTCCTTGGCGGCAAAGTAAATGGACGCACGCTTGTTGGGGATCAGGCATACTCATTGATCGTCTTTTTTTATTTATTTATTACACTGTAGCTCCTCAATGTACAAGTTCCCTTTTTTTTCAAGGATGTCGTCGACTCTTTGAACGCCACGCTGCCTGAAAATGGAACTATGTGGGCTGTGTGCGGACTCAGCATCATCGGATGTAAGGATGGCGAACCAAAAAAAAAAAAAAAAAAAAAAAAAGAGCGTCCCCCCTTATTTTTATTCTTTTTTAGATGGTCTTGCGCGTCTTGGTGCCAGTGCATTCCAAGAGCTGCGCAATGCCGTGTTTGCCAATGTCGCGCAAAAGGCGATCCGCCGGGTGGCATTGAACGTCTTTTCGCATTTACATCGTCTCGAATTGAACTTCCACTTGTCAAGGCAAACCGGCGGCCTGAATCGCGCCATCGATCGTGGTACAAAGTAAGCACAAGCTAGCATCTTGCGGCGCACGTGGAACTCTTTAGTTTGTTTGGATCATGCTCATGCTTCTTTTCTTTTGTTTTGCCATTTTCAGGGGCATCAGCTTCATGGTCAGCTCCATGGTGTTCCACGTTTTGCCGACCGCTCTCGAAATCTCGATGGTGTGCGGCATCCTCGCGTACAATTTCGGCTCGCGCTACGCGGCTGTCACGTTTGCCACCATTGCCGCCTACACGGCATTCACGGTGACCACAACGGCATGGAGGTAAGTTTCCGTGCGCTTGCCAAAAAACGGATCAGGCACTTGACGCCTTGTTTTCTATAGAACGAAATTCCGCAAAGAGGCCAATGCCGCCGACAATGAGGCAGCATCCAAGGCGGTGGACTCGTTGATCAACTTTGAGGCCGTCAAGGTGAGAAAAAGATGAAAGAAAGAGAAAAAAGGGAAGCAATTGCAGCTCACGCGTCGTTTTTTTCCATTTTCTTTGACCAGTACTTTAACAATGAGAAGCACGAGTCGCTCCAGTATGACAAGCCATTACAAAAGTACGAAAAAGCGTCACTCAAGGTGGCGACGAGTCTTGCAGCGTTGAACGCGGGACAAAACGCGATTTTCAGCTCGGCTTTGACGGCCATGATGCTTATGTCTGCCAATGGCGTGATGAATGGGACGATGACGGTTGGTGACGTGGTCATGGTGAACCAGCTTGTGTTCCAGCTGTCGATGCCTCTGAATTTCTTGGGTTCCGTGTACCGCGAGTTGCGACAGTCGCTCATTGACATGGACACGCTCTTCTCGCTCGAGAATCGCACGCCGCTCGTGGTGGACGCGCCCAATGCTTCGGAGTTTGTGTATCGCGGCGGCGAAATTCGCTTTGAAAATGTCACGTTTGGCTATCATCCGTCGCAGCCGATCCTCGACAATGTCTCGTTCACGATCCCCGCTGGCGCCAAGGCTGCATTTGTCGGCCACTCTGGATGCGGCAAGTCCACCATCCTGCGCCTTCTCTTCCGCTTCTATGAGCCGCAATCGGGCAACATTTATGTCGACGGCCAAAACATCCGCAACGTCACCATGGACAGCTTGCGCCGCCAGATGGGCGTCGTGCCCCAAGACACCACCCTTTTCAACAATTCCATCTACTACAATATCAACTATGGCCGCACTGACGCCACAAAGGAAGAGGTCCACGACGCAGCGCGACGTGCACGCATCCATGACGCCATCATGGACTTGCCGGACAAGTACGACACCACCGTCGGCGAGCGAGGGTAAGCTTTTTTTTTTTAAGAAAAGAAAATTGCTTTTTTATTTTATTTTATTTAATTTTTTTTTTTTTTTTTTTGCCTAGTCTCATGGTGTCTGGTGGACAGCGTCAGCGCATTGCTATTGCACGCGTCATTCTCAAGCAGCCGAAGGTAGAATTCAACGAATTGCCGCCAGAATTGGCACACCATGTCTGATATTTCGCTTTTTTCCCCATTAGATTTTGATGCTGGATGAGGCAACATCTGCTCTCGATAGTAAGACATGAACGTGAATCATCACGCATCCACCTTTTTGATTGATTATTTTTGTGTTTCAGGTCACTCGGAACAGCTCGTCAAGGAGGCCATGAACGAATCGATGCAAGGCTGCACTGTTTTGGCCATTGCGCATCGTCTTTCCACAATTCAATCCTCTGGTAAGGTCAAAAACAAAGAAAAGGATTCAATTGAGACTGACGTGGCTCTGATATTAATAGACCGGATCTTTGTGATGGGACGCGTGCCTGGCAATATTCTCGAACAAGGTAAAAAAAAAAAAAAAAAAAAAAAAAAAAAAAAGCCCGACAAACAACGCGCTTTTGGCACGGGGACTCACGTGCCCTCCTCCCCCCCTGCCATTTTCATTCTCTTGTAGGCACGCACGAGGAATTGATGGCCAACAAGTCGGCATACTATCGCCTCCAAGCACAATTGGCAAGCTCCGAGCTGCTTGAACACGAATTGCAAAACGCGTCATAGAATAGAGCATCCAAAATATCAAAATAAATGTCATCGTGTAAAATTCATGCACGTCTGACCGTTCTGAGGTTCATTCTCCGCTGCACGCAACCTCTCTTTTTCTCGCGATTTTATTTTTCCCATGCGATCGGCTCTCTTTTCGCTTTCTTTTTCCCTTTTTTTCTCCACCCCCTCATGAAGCCCTTTCCTGTCGAACAATTCAAGGTAGTCCAGAGCCACCAACAGCTACTTGGGGTGCTGCAGTCGAGACGTTGACAAGCTGATGGGCGCTGTTGTGCCCTTTTTTTTTGTATTTTCCAGCGTGGTCTCTTTACGAGCCGTCTGTTGCTGTGGCAGCGGTCGTCCCCCATCCAAATGTATACCTCTATCATGGTAAACGAGACAACAGGAGAGGCAAGGGGGGCACCAAAATAGGACACTCCCGTCTCATTTCGCCTTTTTTTCATGCAACAGCCTGGCCAGCAGTCGCGGCACATGGCCATGCTCCGTGGCCCGCCGCGCAATTGGCGCTATTTGTCCAAACTCGAAACCGACGCCAATGCACACCCCAATGACGCGCCATTGCAGGCTCTACTATACAAGGTAAAGCAAAAAAAAAAGCGTCCAACTGAGACCAATACTTTCTTTTTTCAAGGAATGGCGAGTTGCCAAGCGGCCACGGGACGTCATTAAGCGATTCGAGAACGCCAATTGCGCGCACGACAAGGAGAGCTACAGACATTACGTTGCAGCACTGGTTGAGACTGGACAGGAGATAAGGGTGATGCCGGAGTTGCTGAAATACTTGGAAGGTGCGCTCTTTTGGCCATTGCGTCGTGGCATTACGCGAAGCTCAATCTCACCTCGTTATTTTCTGTGCATTGACAGGCAAAGGCGCGGGACAAGTGGATGCGGCGGCCGCGATGGGAGCAGGCGGCGGCAACAAGGCGGATCCCATTTATGTCGTAGTGGAAGAGAGTAAAAAAAAAAAAAAAATGAAGCGGCCACGAGCAAATCCTCACGCCATCTTTTTTTGTTCCTAATTTTTTTTTTTTTTTTTGCTTTATGTAGCACGAGGATTTATGTTGTGGAAAGCGATCCGATGGCTTGGGGCGGCATTTGTGTACACGTTTTGCCTGTTGACGATTCTGTCTCTTGCAATGGAGAATTCTGGGCTTCTAAAGACAACAAGCAGCACGCCATCCGAGTACGAGCCATCGAGCCAGGCGGTCAAATTTGATGACGTGCAAGGCTGCGACGAGGCCAAGGACGAATTGGAGGAATTGGTACAATTTCTCAAGAATCCGCACCGATACTCGGAATTGGGCGGCAAATTGCCCAAGGGCGTGCTGCTGACTGGGCCACCAGGCACGGGCAAGACACTGCTGGCGCGCGCTGTGGCGGGCGAGGCGGATGTTCCGTTCTTTTTCATGTCTGGCAGCGAATTTGATGAAATGTACGTCGGCGTCGGTGCAAGACGCGTGCGCGACTTGTTTGCAGCTGCGCGACGCAAATCGCCCAGCATCGTATTCATCGACGAATTGGACGCGATTGGCGCCAAGCGCAATCCCAAGGATTCCACGTACATGAAGCAAACACTCAATCAGCTTTTGGTCGACCTCGATGGATTTTCGCAATCTGAAGGCGTCATCTTCATCGCAGCCACCAATTTCCCCGAATTGCTTGACAAGGCACTAGTCCGTCCTGGTCGCTTTGATCGCACCATCAATGTACCGCTGCCAGACGTCCGTGGACGCAAGCAAATCCTCGAGCAGCATTTGAAATCCGTGTCCGTCGACTCGGGCGTGGACATTTCCGTTATTGCGCGCGGCACACCCGGATTTAGCGGCGCAGAGCTCGCCAATCTCGTCAATCAGGCCGCCATCGAGGCAAGCCGCGAGGGATCTAAAAAGGTGAAGCTGCGCCATCTCGATTTTGCAAAGGACAAGATCATCATGGGCGCCGAGCGCAGAAGCGCCGTCATCACAGAGGAAAGCAAGGCATTGACCGCCTACCACGAAGGTGGCCACGCCCTCATGGCCTATTTTACACCTGGTGCCATGCCATTGCACAAGGCCACCATCATGCCCCGTGGTCGCGCCCTCGGCATGACTGTCCAATTGCCAGAAATGGACAAAGTAAGAGAAAAAAAAAAGGACAAAGCGACAGCACATGTACTCAACTTTTTTTCTTAATTTTTTTTTTTTTTTTTTGGCGCGTTGGCAGGATTCATTCAGTCGGAAAGAGTATCAGGCGCAGCTGGATATCTGCTTGGGCGGCCGTGTGGCCGAGGAGCTCATTTTTGGCGGCGACAATGTCACGAGTGGCGCGCACAGCGACATTGTCAAGGCAACAGAAATTGCCAAGCGCATGGTGCGCAATTATGGCATGAGCGACAAGGTGGGGCGTGTCGATTACCAGGATGAGGATATGCTGTTGCTCAGCACCGATACCAAGGTTCTCATTGAGAATGAAATCAAGCGTCTTGTCACGGTAAAATGATGCAAAACCCAGGGAAAAAAACAGCACGGCTGATGTTTCTTTTTTTTTTTTTATACATTCAGGAGGCCGAAAAGCGAGCAAGGTCAACGCTGACGGCCCATGTGGATGATTTGCATCGACTTGCAAAGGCATTGGTCGAGCACGAGACGCTGACGGCCGAAGAAATCCGCAAAGTGATAAAAAATGAGCCCATTGACCGACCAACCTCACTGTAAAATAGCCCCATTCCCTCGTCATACCAGCCCCAAGTTTGGACATCCATCGATCGCATGTTCACTAGAAAAACGGCACGCACCGAATCAGTCTCCTCTTCAATAAAAGTCCTTTTCTCTTACTTTATGCTTGCAGTGCGTTTTATAAAGGACAGAGACGCGCCGTGGGGTTTAAAATAGGTGGTGTGAGAGAGCTGCGGCTGAACTGGGCGGGAAACTTTTGCTTTTTTTTAATTACAAAGCTTCTTCAAGTCTGTTTAATCGAGAATTGGGCAGCTGCATTTTGATTTTAATCTCTTGCTGAGCGCCCAGGAATGCACTGAGATGAGTTAACACGATGCCTCTGGTTGTAAAATTTGATTTGGAATCGAATGGTGTTATTTTTGAGCTTGCTCGTTTAGTAAAAACACTTGATAATCGCACTTTTACCGCCGCCAAAGGCCAAGATCGCGTAAAATCGCGTGAAGTGCGATTATCTCGAAATTTTATTAAGTTAATGGACACCGTGTGAGAACTTTATTCAATTCTAAATCAAATTTTACATCTGGCTACGTGAACAAAATACGAATTGAGCGATTTTTGAAGCACTTGTATTATGGCCATACAGCAACACGGTTCTCTAAGCAACTCCTCCCTCTCCGCCCCAAGCGCCGCTACCAATGCATCCACGTCTGCAGCTTCTCACCCCATCGTTAATAATGTGTGTCAAATCGACAAGCAGAAGCAGAGAAATTTCCACATTTAAGTGCATGAAAACGGCGCGTGAGGCAAGATAAAGTAACTAGGTGGCTCATTTTTTATTTTTCATGCGCAATGGTCAGCGACAAGCGCGTTTATCTCGACGACGGGGAGCCAAGCCGTTCCGCCAAGCGCCAAAACACCAATGCCGCGACGACAACGACATCAGCGACGACAACGACGACGCTTTTGGCGTCCTGTTGGATCCTGAAACGCTGCGCGTAAGAGAATCTTTGGCATTGGTAGCACCGTCTCTGACTTGTGATTTTTCTTTTTAGCCTACGATGATCAAGAAGCAAGGCACGAGCCACACAATCCCGGCCAATGTGCTCGCTGGACGAAAGCCCTTATCGCTCCAAACTCAAAACAAGTGACATCAAAGACTTTATTGCTAGCACTGTGATTGCGACGAGCACGTACACCACCGACCCCGCCACCAGCCAGGAGGTAGATCGTGTAGCAGCGGAATTTATGCGCAACAATGCTGACGGCAGGTGCAATGCCAGCCTCAACATGCTGCCTGGTCTCTTGTCATTTTTGCAAGCCGCGCTCGCCTTGGGGCCCTTGAGCTGAGCACGGGTGACAAACATGTGCAGCAAATGGTGGACATCATTCGGTACACGCTTGTCGGCTTTCACTTGCAATGCATGTCCCCGACGCCAGCCACTACCCACGAACGCAAGGCGTTTGTCGAGCGCGTCGTGCCGGTGCTGAGAATCATGTCAAAGGTCACTGGTTTGGTCTCATTTTCATGGTAAAGAAAAGGAAAAAAAAAAAAAAGAGCCACCGCTTTGCATTGCTTACTGTTCTATTGATTCTAGGTGCGAGAAAGGGCTCAAGGCCAGCAAAATTCGTTGTTTTGAAGCCGAAAGACTACGAGCTCAAGAACGTGCCTATCCGGCAAATTGACGCGTCGGCACGCTGACCAACTCGACCCTCAACACAGAGGCAATGTTTGTCGAGTCATCGAGGTAATTCCAATGCTTTCTAAAAGCGCAATTCCTTGCTCACTCACTCTCTTTGATATTTTCTGATGTATTTAGCGGCATCAATCTGGAGAACGTCGCGCACACCAATGGCGACACGATCAAGCTCATCGAGTGCTCAGCAATGGTGCTTAAAATGGAAGCGGCAGCGAGAAAGGAATGTTCGTTTGACTTGATGCAGCAATTCAAGGATATTTGCCTTCACCTCGTCAAAAATCAGCTGACCATGTCAACGACGGGCCTCGTACACCCCATGTACGAACATGTGCAGGTGCGCAGCGCAAGGCTGCCAACAACATGGCAAGGGCGTGTCCTTTTTGTCAAGATTTTCGAGTTGGTGGCCACGATCATCGTAGGTTTCCATCCATTATCTGAATGTTTTTGTGACTGACACCTTCATTTATTTTTATAGGACATTCTGCGCTCAATTAGCAACCTCGCCGACAGCATGGATCTTTGCGACGCTGGCCTTTTGGAATTTGATGGCCCCACTGTTCGTCAGGTATTAAAATGGTGAGCTGCTACGTCTCCATTTCCCCTTTCCCCCCTTTTTTTTTTTTACTTCATATGAATACTGTATTACCTCCTCCTTTCCCTCCCTCTCTCTGTATCATTCTCCCTCGTATACTTTGTTTACAACCATCATGCCCCGTTTGTACATAAAAATAATCATTTCGGCTCCTTATTTTCTTCCAGGGAAAGACAGCAATAGCCGTGAATCTGCCAATTATGTTTCAAAGACCAATTTTCCAGTGAGGATGTTTAAGTTGCGATCTACGAAAAAAAAAAAGGCCTGTTAACGATTTTATCTCTTGCAATAGAGAATTCCGGGCTACTAAAGACAACGAGCAGCACGCCATCCGAGTACGAAACATTGAGCCAGGCGGTTAATTTTGATGGCATGCAAGGTTGCGACGAGACCAAGGACGAATTGGAGGAATGGAAGCAATGGAAGTAATGGAAGCAATGGGATCAATTTCTCAAGAATCCGCACTGGTACAATACACAGGATTGGGCGGCAAATTGCCCAAGGGCGTGATTCTGACGGGCCTGCCCAGCACGAGCAAGACACTGCTGGCGCGCACTGTGGCGGGCGAGGCGAATGTTCCGTTCTTTTTCATGTCTGGAAGCGAATTTTGACGAAATGCACGTCGGCATAGGCGCAAGGCGCGTGCACGATTTATTTGCAGCTGCGCGACGCAAATCGCCCAGCATTGTGCTCATCGACGAATTGAACGCGATTGACCCAGGCTTTTGTTTTAAAGCCAATAAAATGGGGGGGGGGGCCACAAGCAAGAATTGAGCGTGCACGCGTGCATACACGTACAAAAGTGATGAAAAACGACATTTATGCAATCTGCGTTGCAAACATTGGCTCAGCATCAACATTTGGATGTAGGGTGGGAAGATCCCAGCGACCACAAACACTATGCTTGAATGTTTGACAACGAGCTCGCGTGACGTCATTTTTCAAGGCAGTGAGAGCACGAGAGGAGAAACACTCTCAAAGTGTGTGCGCGTTTTTTACCAAGGGCGGCACCAAAAAAACAGGGTGCGATCGACGTTTTGCGCGAGGAAAAAAAAGAAAATCACATTCCTACTATCATGCCATTGGCTCCCTCGTAATCGCTGTGTGACTCTGATTGAAGTTACTTCTTGATCAGGTCTTGTGCAACATCAAAACTTTTTAAGATCTAATTTGACGACGCTCATTTTTTCTTTTTTTCTGCCATTTTGCATTGATCCCCCCCATGGATTGGGCGCAATGGACTGGGAGGACATCATGGCGACTTGCGGCCATTTTGGATGAATGGCATTGGTTAATAGTCCACTTTAAAGATAATGAAAAAAAAAGTCAATCTGTTGGCTCAGATTGGTGCCTTTCAAGAGCGGAGCCCATTGTGACGAGGGTGCAAAATCTGGCAGAGAACCTTAATTGAAAAAAGAGATTTTGCCATCTTGTTTTTTTTTCTTTCTTTCTCTTCCTTCCTTTCCCTATCACCAACAGGCTTCCCCTTTTTTTTGCTGACCCTTCATACGTGTCGTGCTATTTAGATATCCCTTTCCTCGTCCCGTTCTATCTAGTACACTATGAAAGCCGTCGCAGCTCTGCTCGTGCTTTGGGTTGCTCTTGGACAGGCTTTGCCTATCTTTGAGACTCGTGAGTGGCTCGTTTTTTTTTTTTTTTTTCGTTTTTTCGCGGCTGTCTGTGCGTTGCTAACCCCCCTTTTTCTTCTTTCTCTCTTTCTAGCCAATGACTATGATCTGCAAGGGAATGCTTGCCCATTGAAGCCAGCGTATAATCAAGTATGCCCCACTTTGTGTGTGACCAATTACAACTTGTGTCCCTCTGCCATGACGGCATCATGCCCCGTCGGCCAGCAATTCTGTCTCGATGGCACCTGCGCCGAGTCGTGCGAGGGCATTGCCAACATTTGTGATTGTGGCGATTCGACGATGCCTGCCGGCTATGTGCCATGCGCGGCCTTGTCGGTCAACATCACGCAATTCGATCCTCGCAACGCCAGCCAGATCCAGGACGTCTGTGCGTCAACGGTCAACATGACTGGCGCGAGCTCGTACCCTGCTTACACGACCGCCTCGGTCTGGGTCACCTGTCCGGTCGTCCTTCCCTATTTTACGTGGACTGAGCCCATGTGGCTCTTTGTGTGGGCGTATATCGGCTTCCAGGCCGCCGTTCTCGTTCTCTGGCACATGTACAAGCTTGCGCGCGAGCGTCAATTCCATCGTGCCACCTTGGCTACCGCCACTGCCAGCTCCACACCCCCGGTCTCGGAGAAACAGATTAGCGAGAAGGCCATGGACGAGAAGAAGCAAGTCGACACGAGCGACAGCAACAGCGACACATCGTCCATCAGCGAGTACGAGCGTCTGCGCATCCGTGGCTTCAAAAACGACATTTTCGGCTACTTTACCATGGGCTCCGTCATTTTGACTAGTCTGTTGTATATCATCTTCTTGGGCTGCCTTGTCAGCGACAATTGTAAGTCTCCTTAGCAACAACCCCCTCCCTTTTTTTTTTTTTTTTTTTTTGTGTCTTGTCTGACCATGTTTTTCTTTTTTCTTTCTTTTTTCTTTCTTCTTTTTTTCAAGACGGCACACTTAATGGTGTTGCCAATGGCGTCTTTTTGACGGGTGATTTGACGTCGCAAATTTTCTGTGTGGTGTGGCACTGTGCCGGCACGTGGTTCGCGGTGCTTCTCATTTACAAGTCGCGTCTTGTCAACTATTTCCGCATCGAGTCCAATGCGCACCTATGCCCCCATATCCAAATTGAGCGCAAGCAGGAACCCCTGATCTTTTTGGACGACGGCACAAAGTGGCTGGCCCGCTTCCGCCAATGGGAGGCAACCCTGACCCGCCGATTTGGGTAAAACAAGAAACCAGGGCCCCATTTTTTTCATTGGCTCTGTGTCTCACGCGATCTTTTTTTTTTTTCTGTGCTAGATGGGATATTCTTGTCAAGACGACGCGTGTGCGCAAGACTTCCAACAATGTGAGCTACTTTGTTTTCCAATGCATGCGCTACATTTACAATCCCGAGCGCAATCGCTTCGAGCCCTATGAGTATGACCTTGGCTCGACGCATGGCGAGCTGCGCAAGTGGACGAATGGCATCACCTCGGAGGAAGCTCATCAGCGCACCGAGCTCATTGGCCCCAATGTCATCCATGTCAAGGTCCCCAGCATCCCTCGCGCCATTGTACAAGAGTAAGAAGCAACTTGTTCGCCGTGCAATGGATGGAGTGGCTCATCTCTCTCTCTCTCTTTTTTTAGATTTACCTCGCTTTTATATCTCTACCAATTGATGTGCATGTGGGTCTGGTAGTAAGTATCATTGCATTTTTTTTTTTTTTGGTTGCCCGGTGAGGTGTCTCACCCTGTTTTTTGTTGTTAGCTTCTTCACGTATTACAAGATGGGTGCCGTGCAGACATGCGTGATTGTCCTTGCAGCGTTGGTGCGCGTGTTCATGCGTCTGCGTGGTGATTATCAGATCCGCGACATGGCTGGGCAGCAAGCCCCTGTAAATGTTTACCGCGATGGCGAGTGGCTCGACGTGTCCAGCTCTGAGCTCGTCCCCGGCGATATCTTCCACGTCGAGGAGCAAGCGATTGTGCCTTGTGATGCTGTTCTTTTCTATGGTGAGGTTGTTGTCAACGAGTCTGCCTTGACCGGTGAAGCCAATCCCGTGCGCAAGGTGCCAATTGGCAACGACGCGCAAGTGTACGAGCGCAATGGCGCCAACAAGTCCAGCTCGCTCTTTGCCGGCACGGTGATTGATCAAGTCAACATGAATATCCATCAACAGACCGATCTTTCGTCCGACAATCACACATCGTCGCGTGCGTATGCCCTCGTGTTGAACACGGGCATTACCACGGAAAAGGGCAATTTGATTCAAAAGATTTTGTACCCTTCGCCTGTCAGCTTCATTTTCAACGAACACATCAAGATCGCCATTGGTATTCTGCTCGTGTGGGGTCTGATTGCCTTTGCCCTGTCCATCTACCTCATGGGCCGCGGCAACATCACTTCTTGGTTCTATGGTATCTTTGTTATTTCTGAAATCTTCTCGCCCTTGTTGCCTGCCGCTTTTACCATCAATCAAAGCGTGTGTGCCGCTCGCCTGCGGCGCAAACAGATCAATTGCATTGATCTGCCTCGTATCAACTTGTCTGGCAAGGTGCGCATCTTCTGCTTTGATAAGACTGGCACGTTGACCAAGGAGGGTCTCGAATTCAATGGCACGCACAAGGCTAATGATGAAAAGGCTCAAACTGACCCTCGCCTCATGGACCCTGTCTTGGCCATGGGTGTCGCCACCTGCCACGCCGTCACGCAAGTCAAGGACCGCTTCATTGGTAATCCCGTCGACATTGAGTCGTTCCGTGCCATGGAATGGACGTTGCAGCCTGCTGCTGCCGCCGAATACCTCGACACCCTTGTCGCACCCGCAGACAAGCCCGACAATGCCCCGCGCAAGACCGTTCACGTGGTCCGCCGCTTCGAATTCGTCCACGCGCGCGCGTCGCAATCCGTTGCTGTGTTGGACACGGAAACAAACCGTGTCCACGTGTACCTCAAGGGCTCTTTTGAAAAAATCAAGACCATGTGCAATTACGACTCGCTGCCGGCCAATTACGACGATCTTGCTGCCGAGTACGCCAAGGAGGGCTGCTACGTGCTGTCCATGGCCCATCGTGACCTCGGCGAACTCGGAAAAGATATTGAACTCAAGGAAATCAAGCAAATGTCGCGCGACGACCTCGAAAAGGGCTGCGATTTCATCGGCTTTGTCCTGTTCCGCAACATGCTCAAGCACGACACTGCCGAGGCCATTGCCGAGCTCAAGGAGGGCGACACACGCGTCGTCATGATCACGGGCGACACCGCGCTCACTGGCATCTTTATTGCACGCGAGTGTGGCATGATTGCCCCGCACCAACGCGTCATCCTCGGCGACTGCAAGGCTGGCCAGATGCAATGGACCGACGTCGACTCGGGTGAAACCGTTGATGTGGACGGCGTCCTCAGCAAGGATTTGCACGAAGAACACGAGAAACAGATCGAATTGGCCTTGACCGGCCGCGCATTCGAATTCCTCTGCCAACAGGACAAGATGCGCCACTATTTGCTGCACACCCGCGTGTTTGCGCGCATGACCCCCACAGACAAGGTCGACTGTGTCAAGCTCCACATGGAAAAGGGCGTCGTCGCCATGTGCGGTGACGGCGGTAACGATTGCGGTGCCCTGCGTGCTGCTCACGTCGGCCTGGCCCTGTCGGACGCTGAAGCCTCCATTGTCTCGCCCTTTAGCACCAACAACAGGTAAAGAAAAAAAAAGGGGGGGATGAGAACAAAGGGCGCAGAAATGGACAGGATTCTTACTTTTTTTTTTTTTTTTTTTTTTTTTTTTTTTTTTTTTTTTTTTTGCACAGATCCGTGCTCCAGGCTGTTGAATTGCTGCGCCAAGGTCGCTCTGCCCTGGCCACCTCGTTTGCCAATTACAAGTATTTGATTTTCTATGGTGAGACCATGGCCTTTTGGGAGCTGATCATGTTCTACTTCACGGTCATTGGAAGCCAACCTGTGTGGATCGCCATTGACGGCTGTACGACGACGCCCATGACCATTGCCATCACGCAAGCGCTCCCAGCGGCCAAGCTCGCGCCATCGCGGCCCACGGCCAAGCCCATTGGCATCCAGACGCTCGCATCGTGCTTTGGCGTCATTTTCATCAACTTTTGGTTCTTGACCATGAGCGTCGTGTGGCTCTTCAAGCAGGATTGGTTCATTTGCAACCAATTTGACGCGTCTTCCATCAATTCCGCGCAGTGGTGGCTCATTGGTGACAATTACGAGGCCGAGATCATCTCGCTCGTCGCCATGACCCAATTCTTCCACAATGCCTTCATCGTCAACTTTGGCTCCGTCCACCGTCGCCACTGGTATCGCAATTACTTGCTCGTTTTCATCTGGTGCTGTTTCTTTGTCTTCATCAGCTACCTGACGCTCGCCCCACCCAACCCGCTCGGCTGCATCTTCCGCATCAATTGCGGCGACCCCGCCATCCTCGAGCAAATGGGCTACCCAACCCCCTGGTGGTATATCGAGCCCTACAACTCGCCTCTTGGCCACAATGTCCTGCCCGTCTGGTTCCGCTGGCAGCTCTGGGGCTACATGATCGCCAACATGGTCGCCGTCGTCATCTGGGAACGCTTTGTCGTCCTTGGCGTCGCGCGCAAGTGGGCCATCAAGCGCGCCCAAAGAAACCCCGATCCCAAGCGCATCCGCTTCAAATTGTGATGAATGATCACTTTATTTCCCCCCCCCCTTCCTTTTTTCCTTTTTCTTATTTCTCGCTCGCCATAGACTACATCATCTCCTGCTCACTTTCCATTCTTCCATGATTGCTATTCCCCAAGCTGTGTATTTTAATAAATTGCTAATTTGGAGTTTTTTTTTTTTTTTTTTTTTTTTTTTTTTTTGCCTTTGCCTTTGCCTTTGCCTTTGAACCAATATCATAGATCCACTTGATGCATATCATAAGTGTTTTGGCGCGTCTCGTTTCAAAAAAAGCCCGTGAAATCTAAAGGCCAACCAGATAGTCGCAGTGAAATCCCAAAAAATGTAGATTTTTCTTAACACTACAAAATCATGCTGGATCGCCTCCAGAACCCTCTTCAGTATGATGTCATTAGCCATTTTGTCGCGTCTTTTTCGACATGGCGTTGAAAACCAGAGGTCAGTTGAGTCGTTGTGCAGATGAATCCAAAACATCAACATTTTCACAATTATAGCACTGTCTTGGTCAAATCCTTCTTGATCGCATTGAAATTTGCATTTATCGAATCAGGCAGGCTCGGGCGTCATTTGCAGAAAGGGTGTTACTCGATGCGTGTGACCTTTGAACGCTTGGGAAAACAGTTCAAACTTTTCAAAACCTTTCAACCTCAATACTCTCGGCAACCGATGGTCTGATGCACGATGCTTTTGATATGTCAAAAATACCTGTTGAATCTGCATCGAATGAGATTAGTCTCATCGATGGATGGCCAAAGCTCGCAGAGAAAATACACTTTTTCAACAAAATCTTTAATGGCGATTTGCTCGACAATGGTCTGGTCGGCCTATGATTTTTATTGCAATTTTTTTAACAAACACGGGGGCAAAGCATCTAATGGGATGACTTGCAGAGCGCTGGAGGCGCGCCAGGCACAAATCAAAAATTGGCCACCTCAGAGCTCCAAAATCAAAATCGAAAAAATGGGTCTCCAAAACTCCTGCAAACTTGCACACAAGAGGCAGCGCAGGGAGAAACCACGAAACATGCCAAAAAAGAGTGACATTGATCTGCTGGTTGGCAAGTAATCCGTGATTTTAGATTAAACTTTGCAGACGAATGGCACACGAAGGCGCGTCCTCGGAGCCGCGCCGACGCATCCACCAGCAAGACAGGCTCCAGGGGCATGGATTTAACTTGCAACAGGCACGCGTAAATCAAAGTCTGACGCGGTTTTTCATGCGTCCAAGTTGCCCCGCAAACGGACTGTTCGCATTAATTCTGTCTGGAACTCGTTTTTTGAAGTGATCATCAATGGTCATATACGCAACAGATGATGCTCTTTCTTATGCGCCGTGTTTTGAGGATCTGCGGCCAGTTTTCGTCGAGATAGCTTTTTTTTTTTTTGTATGAAATAATGGATCAATTTAATAAAAACAGTTATTCAATCACTTTAAGGGGTACAAAGGGAGATGCCGGGGTGGGTAGATAATCAAGGGAGGAAAAGGGAGGGCGGAACACTCTAATCTGTCGAGTCACCAGAAATTACGTGTTTTTGATGGTACAGCCACACAGCAAGTATGGATGCATTCATGAAGGGGATGAGGGGGCGGGGGCAGAGGGAGGGTCGGCAGAGCCATTGTCTAATTGTGTAGTCGGAAGCGTGTACATCGAATTCAAGGCGTTTTCGGTGCCAAATCTCAAGTTTTGGGCCACATTGGAACAGAAAATGCATGTCGTCTTCACGTGGGCATGGGCAAGAGCGGCATTCCGGGGAGGCTGAGATGTCAAAGTGGTTGCGGTGTAGGTGTTCGGCTGTTGGCAGACCACCGTGGAGAAAGCGCCACTAAATTGTCAAGGTGCGGTGCGAAATGTCTGGATGGCCCCACAGGCGCTTCCAATCGTGTATCGTGCAATCCTGACGGTAAAGGGGGACGGGAGGAGTCACGTAGCTGTGGTCCGATGGTGGTGGGGCAGGCTGGTATCGAGGATGCATCGTTTGCCGGAGGATTTTCGTCGTGAGTTTGGCAAAGGGCACTGGTTTCTTGGCCTGTGGCGTGTGCAAATGGACGCGTTCGGTCAGTGAATCAGAAGCCCACCCAGGAGTGTCGCGTAATGGCGATAGCAGGAGGTTCATGCGTTTTTTCCAAGGGAAAGTCAGCGCGTTCCGCGGTTTTGGGGTCGTCGCGGCAGTCCAGATGTCCACATCGCCATATCCGCGGTTTAGCATCCCGCGTAGAAGGCTGAAGAGCGGATCGGACGTCATGGTGAGGTGGTTCGTGAATCGTTGGAGAAGTCGAAGTTGCAACACCTTTTGTTGGGTCATCGGGTCAATGGCTCCCAGTCCTCCATCAATTTTGGGGAGGGTGGCTATCGTCCAGGCGGTGGTGGGCGTGAAGGGCATGAGAATGGAGCGAGTCACGGCACGGAGTGCTGTCAACCATTGAGGGGGAACCGGGGTGACGCGCAAGTTTTCGTCGAGATAGCCTTGTGGCGAAAATATATAGCAAATGGCACTTTACGCGACAACCAGTCAATGGAGCTCATGGTTTTATGATATTTTCATCGGTAAATGGATACATTCTACCATGTGGTTGAATGTCGCAGCATTCCTAGGTCCAAATTTTCACTGATTAAAAATCTGTGACTGTACCCCTTGAAAAATCGGTGGAAAATCGTGCGTTTTAGAATTCGACATGAAGCACCATCGACTGCTCTCAGGTTCACAAAACCTTGGCATATGGGCATTTCAGCCTCTCTCTTTTCAGAACATGAGTAAAAACCGGGGGTTAATCTGGCCATTGACGACTAAATCGACAATGCTCCATAAATTCACAATTTTGTCTCTTGCGCGTCAAGTTGCTATTCGACAGGCTTAAAGAACCTTACAGATGGAAAGAGACGCGCAAAAGCGTTATTTTGTCTCCGCCCGGAAACGCCAACGCACAACTTTTCTACACTTGCAACGCTCAATCAAACATTTCAGCTTCATTTTTCTCGGCAATGGACAAGACCAAGGACATTGTGCTGATGTGACCATAGATGCAGAATTCGATTCTCTGTCGGATGAATCCAGTTTCATCACCGTACGACCAAAACCGATAAATCAACTCCAATTTCTAAAATTTGGCCTTGATCGCTCGTTTCTCGAAAACGGCTTGATCAACCCCCGATTTTTATTGCAGATTTGTTTATAAAGAGGGGGTCAATGCATCTAATGACATGACTCTTAGGTCCCCAGTGTGTAGGTTGCCAAACGGATTTGGATTTCTGTCCCGGCCTGGACCTCTCAAAGCGGAGGACCCTCCAGATGCATTTTGACCAGATCCACCTTTTTTTTTCTAAATTTGAAAAAAAAAATTATTTCGTCACCAATGACTCATTGCAGCGCTACGAAACTTTCACAGGTAGTGGATGTTGCCCCTCTCTTTTTAGAAAAAAATAAAAAACCAACGGTCAACCATGTGGTTTGTCGGGAAGCACAACATTGCTGAAAATTTGGCTGTAGAGCTTTTTTGTAAAAATCATTTCGCGGCAAAATCTTGATTCGATCATCGCCAAACTTTGCCACTTGGCTATTTCCGCGTCTTTCTTTGAAGGAAAAATTAAAAAACCAGAGATTGATCTGGCCGTTTTCGCGGCATGCACCATTTTCATGTATTGTCACAAAACCGATGATGGCAATCACAAATCCCAATTCCGGCTAATCAAGCTTTGTTCACACAATGGCTGCTGTCGCCAGGTCTTCCTTTTAATCGCGATTCTACCATCCTTATTGGAACGACAGCGCATTTCTTTTGTTTTAATGGATTTCACAAGATTTTATAAAAATGGTAGTAATTATGAACATTAACACGGGTTTAGAGCTTGATAGCAAGAAGCAAAAATTGATGTCGTGTTGTAGGATTGCATTGGTGGCGCTCTTCTCTCAGTATGAAAAAAGTGTACGCAAAAATTTAAATCATTGAAAAGTGGGTTTCTTTCTGCTCGTGATTCCTTTTAAGCATGTAGTGCTTCAGCTCTTTTCAAGTGTAGCTGATTTATTTCACGTGCAAGCTTCGTGAATGACAACGGCCACTTTTCATTTTACAAGTTTGAGCACTGTAGGGCAAAGCTCTGGCGTCAAAATTCAAAATAAAGCACAAGATTGATAATCAAACTACCTTTCGATGAATCACGCGTTCTTCACTATGATAAAGCCAAAGAAAAGTGCTGTTTGACTAACAAATGCAATTGATTGAAATATATAGCGATTGCCAATTGCCTTGTTTTTTTTTTGACTTGCACGCGTCAGAGTCGTGAAATGGATTCAATCCACAGTAGCACAGCTGCCAGTGGCTCATTGAAGCCACAAAATGTCGTCCACGATCCCCTACCTGCGGATCGGACTGGACTTTGGAACGTGCTAAATTCGTGATGATCTTGTGCAATGGATCAGTTGCTTACAAAAGCCGTAACTCGTCCCAATTGTGCCGTGTGCCGCTCGGTCGGTTTAGCTGAATCGTTTGTTTTGCGTCAGCAGATAGCATAATCGCACAGGAGATGTGTCCATATATTATAATGTTTTTTGTCTATCTCGGTCATTCCCATGCTAGAGATTGTTTTTTTGTCAGTCCCACCCCTCCAATTGAAAGCGTCTTGATAATAAAAATGTGATTTTAAATCTCACTAATCAAAAGAAAATTGCTGTGGCCAAGAAAAAAAGCAAGGCCTTTTCCAAAAGACGATGAATGGGCCGTGCAGCCAGTGCAAATCAAGTGGGGCGCATTAATTTTTTTCCGCTGGTCCGAAGCGCGTACGTGAGATTTAATGATTCGGTACAATCGGGCCGCGCCGTGATTTGAAGTGGCACCAAAGAGCGTTTCCACGGCATAATCAAAGAAAAAAAGAAGAATAAAACATGTCTGGTGCGTACAATGCCATGTGAATTGATCGACATGGCCGATTGCCCAAAATCTCGACAAACGACGAGCGTGCTACCAAGGCTTAGGATGGGGGAATCAAATCTTACCAGAGAAAACAACAACATGTGGCGCGTCAAAATTTGGTATCATCGGCGTCGAGCGAGCGTTTGGTCTTGGCATCCTTGCCTTCTTTTTTCTTTCTTTCTCTTTCTTGTTTGCTCCTCTTCATTGTGTCCGTCAGGGTCTAGCCGATTAAGTAAGAAGAGGGCGCACGGACGATAAAATCCCAAGTTGACTGGAAAGCGGCACCATTCGCTGGGATTGCCATTTGGGGGAAATCAAGCGACTGGTAAGCAGGTCCGATTGGAATGCTTCTTTGTCAATGGCTAAACAGATCAACAGCAACAAGAGGAGAATGAACAAAGAAGCTCGATTGCGCCGACGAGATTAAAGTTGCTGCTCGCTGATTTGCGCGCAAAAAGTGCACGCAAAAAGAGTGCCGTATTTGCCTCCAATGGTACCATGGGCTTGATCTTGGTTCTGAAAAGTTTAATCATAAAAAAAAAGGGTTCTGACGTTGTAATAAACGGCAAAAACAGATCATATGCTTAATTGCCTTCATTGAAACCCAATGTAGCGCTTGGCCTATGATAGCGGAAAACAAAGGAGCTAATTGGTTCTAGAGACAGGGTCCAAGAGAAAGTAACGCATGTCGTCATGATGAAACAAAGCGTGCAATGCGAGCAAAACGTGTAAAAGTACAAAATTGGCGACGAGACGCTCGTGCTTCGTACTTGGCACTCCTTGGTTACATCAATGGCTTGTGCTTTTTGCCCCCACCCAGACGTGGAATTAGCCATGCTTGGCCAGACACTGGTTTTTTTTTTTTTTTTGGCTATAGTGGCGGCTGCGAACCGATCTTTTCAATGTTTCATTGTGTTTGTGATGGTGATGTAAGCGGACTCCCACGCGAATTATGGCAAGAGCCCGGCGATAGCCAGTTAAGTTCCCGCGTCTTCCCATGAGGGGCAAACGTGCTCGGCGTGCGTGCAACCAAGGAGGCAAAAAAAAAAAAAAAAAAGAGGGTGGCGATTCGGAGGTGGAGTGAAAAAGGGCCAGGAACGAGCCATTGATCGACATTCAACGCGAATCAAAGCGGCGCGCGCATCGTGCGCGTGTCTTTGAGAACAAGCTTTATCTTGCATAAAATTTACCTGCATGATGGCGTTTTTAAACCAAAAAAAAAAAAAATAAATGCGTGGCGCGCATCGATCCGAGTCCATCGGCTCTTGAGGGGGTGTAGATCAAATGTCAAAATGGCTGAAACCTGGTGCAACCAGTATCTTGCCTTTTTAGGAGGAGCCGAAATGTCTCAATCTCCTTCCGCCTGTTTGCTGGACAAAGCGGCGCCACCGGGTCCTGAAACTCGGATTGGGGGGGGGGGGAGAAGTGCCTCTTTTTTTCTTTATTGTTTCCATGAGCACGTCATTTCCAACGAGTCCTGGGAACAAGGAATGGAGTCCGCTTCTATTTCGACGCTTTGATTCAGGCGAAAACCACGCATGATCGACGTTGCTGGAAATGAATTGATCTATACAGAAAAAAGAGCGTCTAATGAAGACAGTAGACCGACATTCCGCATGCGGAGGAGAGAGGGGGGCGGATCATGCAGGGGCAAAATTTAACTCTCCAGTGCAACGTCACGGAAATGAAAGAAAGACGCGCCGACAGCAAATGGTGCTGCAACGGGAATTGGAAAAGCGTGGATGGCCGACAAAATGGCCGTCAGGGGGGATCAAAAAGAGCAAGAATTGGACAGCATACGCGGCGAGGCCCGTCTTTTTTTTTTTTTTGTCTTGCATATGGCAACAAAAGGTGGGAGTGTTGCACGACAATGACGTTTTAAGCCTAGCTCTTCCGCCAAGCGAAAAGGGCAACGAACCTTGTTTTCATTGTTCACAAAATGCCTATTTTGTTTTCGATCAAACAACGTCGCCAAATTGGGATGTTCACATTGAGAGGGTCCCAAAAATGGGGATTTCAACAGCGCGTGCCTATCGTGCAACCCGTCCGCTTTGTCTATTTCCCGTCTCGCAAATTTCTTCACCAATGTGTCAGCCAAATAGAAAGTTTACGTAACGTGAGATGGGGGGAGTGGGAAGAAATCACTAGAAGTGCGAGGAAAAAAAAGGGCCATTGAAGCAAAAAGGACAACATTGGCCAGCCACACCCCATGCAAGGCCAAACAGAATGCCAAGCTAAGATGTTAAAAGGATAAGCAATCAATGCATATGAGCCATGTATGCCACGCCCCCCTTTTCATGACCAAATGGACGAATGTGAGCCTTTCACCTTTTTTGACACGCTGTCCTGCCCTGATTTTTTTTTGGCTCTTTTGTCGCTCCCCCCCCGGGCGAACCTTGGCTTCATAGCGTCCTTTCGGGGGGGGGGGGTGACTCGACGTCTCCCCCCATCTCGGAGCCGCGAATCCGAAAAAATATATTTTTTTTTCCATCTAGAGTTGCATCCGCCTTGCCCTGGTGGTTGTCAAAGAGAAATCATGGACTGGTCATCTTTTCTGGCAAAAAGTCAACGCACACCCGCGTAAACCTTCTTACGCACACGATAATCGGTCAATTGGGCCCTCTTTTAAAAGCAGGTTCGATCGATCAAGACTGCCTCGCTGGTTCTCTCTTTTTTGTTTCCTTTTTCTTTTCCAACACCCTGTTTTCTTTGTCCCTTTTTTATTTATCCTAGTTTTTTTTTGTCATTTTTACAATCTTTATGCCTTCCACACGTTCATGAACTCCCATGATAACCAAGATGCCGTCAGCAGCACACACATCCGATCCTTTTCCATGGCGTCGTCGTCCACCCAGCCAGACGCGGCCATCCGTGAGCAGCTGGAGCAGCTTGAGACGGATCTCTCGTACCTCAAATCCGACTGCGCGTCGCTGGATGCCTACGTCAAGTCGCTACAGACGTTCTTTTACGCGTATCCGATGACAACAGAGGATCAGCTCGAGCAGGTGCACTCGGAATTGACCATTGCGCACGACGATCTGTGTGTGCAGGTGCGCCAGCTGATCCGCAACGTGTCCAAATTAGAAAATGCCATTGATTCCCTGACGAGCCAATACGCGTCGTCATCAACGTCCATAGAACCTCTTAGACAAGGGTCCAAGAAAAAGAAAAAAAAGAGCTAGTCTCTTTCTCTTGTCTTTGAATAAACTAAACATTTTTCGCATAACAGACAAAAGTAAAAAAAAAAAAAAAAAAAAAAAAAAAAACTTTGCAACTCCGCTCCCGTGCCCCTCCCCCCTTTTTTTGGCCTCCTTCGTTGCCCCGCTGCGCACACGGCACACCCCAGCGTCATGAGGTCCCCATAGACGCTCGGGGTTCAATTGGAAAAAGGAAACTTCAATCGCTGTTTTGTGAAAAAAAACAACAATACTTGGCATTGCCTTTCTTTTTTTCATCTTTCTGATTCATTTGTCATGTCTTTGTAAAAATGATAAATAATATTGGAAACAATAAAAGGGGGGGAGGATGTTACAGGGGGGAATAGGCGGTGGCCGAGGTATCTACAGGGTGGACAAGACACGACGCCAAACAGGCGAGAAAGGCCACCAGGGCGCACACGTAAAGGATCAAGCTGGGCATTGTCTTGACAGATACGCTGTAAATGAAATTGAGGCCAGTCTGGCTGATCATGACTAGAAAAAAAGAGGTGAGAGAGGCACAAAAAAAAAAAAAATAGAAAAAAAGAGGAAAAATGAAAGTTGTACTTACGCGCAATGGAATCAAGGACGGCCTGAGCGCCGAGCAATGCACCCACTTGAGAGGGGGGAACAAGGGAGGTGTAGAGCGAGCGCAGGGACGGCTGCGAAAGGATGCCAATGCTTTGGAAGATGAGGGCAATGCTGAATCCCGTGGAGGAGGTGGCGAGCGCGGCTAAGACAAAGGTGATGCCCTCGACGAGCATGCCAAGGCGAATGAGGAACAGATCGACGCGGATGCGTGTGGTTGTTTGACCGGCAAGGGCGCTGTGGCGGCGCTTTAGATAGGCAAATGCGTATGGCAAGATGATCACGACAATGAGCAGACGCATAAACGCGCTGACGCTCAACAAGTAGCCACCCTCGACGGCCGTCCAATGGAACTCGAGCATCGCATACAGCAGCGTGGGCGGCTGCATAAGCATCGCCACCAAAAAGTGCACAGTGGCCAACAAAGGCACCGCCCACCGGCTCATGTGCTGCGGCCGCGTCGTGAAAATTACAGAAATCGCCGCAAAAATGTTCAATTTCTGCCACTTGTTGCTCATCAGCAGTTGAGAGTCGCGACGCGCACGCATCATTGTCTCTTGATCAAGCGATTCCGGCATCACAAACGTCACATACAAGAAGAAACCTGCCATAATCACCAAAACCAGGTAAAAAATGGACACCACAGAGCCCGTTTCCTATCGAAAAAAAACAACAATCATGTCAGCTAAAGCAAATCCAAGGCGCGCGGGTGCCACAAAAAGTGAAAGGGGGAGGGCCAATGCCCATCATGGCATGGGTGTGAACATTTGTTTTGTCGCGTGTGGGAACAAAATTAATGCGGGGGGCAATAGGGAGGCATAGGTTTGATAGATGACAACAATAACAAGGGGCTGAAACGCATTGCCTTACCTTGATCAGAACGCCAGCAATGATGGGGCCTACAAAAAAAAAAAAAAAAAAAAGTTCGAATTAAGCAGTGAGGCAAAAATGCCAACCCTTTTTTGTCTTGGCTTTTTTTTTTCTCTTACCGACACAGATGCCGAGAAAAATTGACGCCATCATTCGGCCAAAAGCAATTGTTCTGCCCAAAAAAAAAAAAAAGAGGTGATAAACGCGCCTGATTTCAAGGCATTGAACAAGAATTGTACCTTTTTTCGTGCGTGGTGCAGTCCGAGATGTATGCTTGGATGGCGGCGAGCACGACCGAGTCGCCCACCAAAAAGCCACGCACCAGAGGCGCCAAGATGAACAGCGACGCGGCCAATTCGCCTTGATAGACGGAAATGCCGATAAAGCACAGCATCTGCAGCACGCCGCCAAGGGCAAACATCTGGAAGACGAAGCGACGGCCACGGCGATCAGACAACGATCCGTAAAACGAAGCAAGCAAGAGGGCTGCAGAAAGGAGAGAGAGAGAAAACGTAAAAAACATGGAATTAGCCATGTTTGGGCGCGATTGACGCGTTTGAAAAGCGACCAAGGAACTTACACGAGCCGGAGGTGAGGAACATGACAATCGCTTGCACTCGTGAGACGATCATCTGAACGTCTGGGATGGCGCAATCTTGGATATCAGGTAGCGATGCCTCGCCATCGACGAACAGACGCAAAACAGACGTGCCTTCACCATCGTGGCGCCGATAGTAGCTGAAAAAATAAAAATAAAAAAAAAGTGAGAAAAAAAAAAGATAAGACCATGCAGGATTGCCATGGGACCAGGTTCCACTTGGAAACGCGTGAACACTTACATGTCGCAAAAGATTTCGGTGTAAAATTGCACTAATGGAGCAAGCAATGCTCTAAAAGGGGACGCATTGATGCGATGAGAAGTGCTGAAGAGATGCGCCACGCGATCCAGACGCCACTTACCCCATGCCAATCGTCAGGAAGAACAAAGGCGCAATGATATACCATGGACTGACTCTAGTCTTGGCTGTTTCGCTTGGCAGATCCCCTAGAAGGCGCTCGGACTCGCTGTCACCTACGACCACTTCTGAAGGCATTGAGCCCTCTTGAACTTCTGTATCTTTCATGGCGGAGCGGGTCGTGTGTTTGAGGAAAAACGGGAAAAAGGCCACAAAGATAAAGAAAAAGAGAAGAAGCAGCAGGAAAAAAAATCAAAGAATGAAGGCCTTTGAAGCATTGTGATCCCAGAAAAGGCAAGAATTGTAATGCCCTGCGAAAAAGCTGAAACACCATACCCAGTGGCCGGGAAAACTCTGGCGATCGTCCGTCCGCTTTTCTTTGACCGGCGACCAGTCCGCCCTCTCGTCGCCCATCTAGGGAATTGCTGACCAGTTTGAAAAAAAAAATGGACAGAAAAGAAGGTTCGGGCGGCGCGTCACACAAAGAAAAGCACCAGATCGCAATTGATCAGCCCAATGGCAAAAAAAAAAAAAAAAAAAAAAAAAAAAGGGGGGGGGGAACGGGGAAAGCGCACCGCACCATGCCAAACGCGACAATTGCAACAAAGAGACAGTGGTCTTTCTTTTTATTCAAGGGGACGCGAGGGGGATCAATTCACAAGGACAAAGGAGGGGGAATATACATTTTTTTTTTTGCAAGAATGATGATGGCCATGGCATGCAGCGTGCAATAAAAAAGAAGGTTTGGCAAAGATGTGGAGATACGGGCCAAATTAGGAAAGAGGCAAGGGGTGCCATGGTCATCATCATGAGAATCCAAAGGGAACGTGTATCGTAAATATGTATAAAAGCAAGAGATATATATATAAAACAAAAGGGGGATCAAATCAAAAGCATGACTTGAGGGTAAGTGCATACATAATGGTACATGAGAGCGACGAGGGACGCGAGCAGGAGCAGGCGAAAGACGCGCCACATGTATTCAGATATCAGTAAGAGCCGGTCGGGATCGTCATGGTGTGTGTGAAGTTGCTGAGGAGACATGGTGAATTGATCGTGGGCAACGAGGTCATTGTGCTTTTGGAGGTCGATGTCATGATGCTGCAATTGGGTGGCGGGGGGAGGAATTGAGGCGACGGACGACGAGATGGACGGTGATGATGAAGAAAAAGAAGGTTTTGGCCGTTGTTGCAAGCGCTGCTGGGGCAAATGAGGCTGATTTTGATGGTGCAATGACTGTTGTTGGTGCTGCTGCTGCTGCTGCTGATGCTGCTGCTGACTCTGTGGGGGTTGGTGGGACGGTGAATGGAATTGCCTCGGTGCCTGGTTGCTATGGCAACGGAGTCGTCGACGATCAAATGAGCGTTCCGCCAGCTGTTCTATGACTTCTTGGCTTCGCAGCTGCTCAGCAATGACGCCAGCCATCAAAGGAGCGCCAGAGCGCGCAATGAGCCGCTCCATCAGCTCCTGCAGCACGCCCTTGGCATCTTCCTCCTTGGTCGCTTCATCTAGTGCCGCCTGTGCAAGCTCCATAAACCGGTCAAACTCATCAGGTTGCTTCTTATTGCGCCGCCGCTCGAGCGATCGTGACGGCTGCAAACGAGGCGAAGGTGTGCGCTCACGCGGAAAAAGAGGCGGATCGTACCGAGCCGTGATCATGGCAAAAGAAAAACGAGAAAGAGGAAGAAGAAGAAAGACCAAAAAAAAAAAAAAAAAGGTGCGGCCCTTTAAGCAAAAAAGGGAGGGGGCCAAGGGCGTGACGGAGCAGCCAATCAGGCTCCATCTGCATGTGACAATTGCCCCAATGCCCTTTCACAGCACCATCATCCGGTTTTTTTTTTCATCACCATGACTCGAGGCACATACCAATGCGTCACTTGACCTGATTTGTTTCGTCCACATGCATGCATGCGCCGTCAAGGACAAAAAAAAAAAAAAAAAAAAACGATAGGAAAAAAAAAAGCGGCATTGGAGGAAAGTGCGCCCGGATCGGGCCAGGTCCGACTTTTTGCTCCTTTTTTTGTTTTTTTTTCCCTCTTCCTTGCTCTTTATGCACGACGACGAAAAGGCAATATTGCCTACCGACGCTGCACCCGCTTTTTGCACCTACCAATACGCTTGGGACACACCGCCTGTCCTTGCCGCGTCCACAGATACGCAATTTAACGACTCAAACGCACGCGCCAACAACTTTTTCAAGGTGGCAAAGTGGTCACCCGATGGCGCCTGCCTGCTCACCAACTCGGAAGACCGCGTCGTGCGCGTCTTTGAAGTGTAAAGCGCACGAATTGGCTTGCACACGTGTCATATGGCTTATTTTTGTTTTATTTTTTATTTTTTTATTTTTTATTTTTACATTTGATCAGGCCTCAGCACGTCTTTGAGGACCCAGACTCGTCCCCGGCCTCGACAACGACGCTGCACGCCAGCCAATGCATTGATTACGCCGAGTCCGTGTGTGACATTGCCTGGTACCCGGGCATGACGGTGCAAGACACGTCCACATGCTGCTTTCTCACCTCAGTACGCGACCACCCCGTCCAGCTATGGGATGCAATGACAGGCAACGTAAGTCATGGCCCCCACGTGGGGTCTGTTCTTGTAAATTCCTGAAATCTTCCTGAAAATCTTACGCATTTTTTTTTTTTTTTGCTTTTACGAGTAGCTGCGCGCATCATACGGTGTCATTGATCATCAGGAGAGGTTCATTGGACCCAATGTCGTCACGTTCAATCAAGATGGCTCAAGGTAGGGCTTTGGATGAGACGCAATCACCGCCACTGACGCGCTTCTTCGTTTGTTTTTTGGGATAGCATCTATTGCGGCTATGAAAACATGATTGAAGTGTTTGACCTCCACGCGTCGAGCAGCACGGCTTCTTCAAAATACCCCACGACACCAAACCGCAAGAGCCGGCGCGGGCTCAAGGGCCTGGTGTCATGCATCGACTTTAATCCCGACAAGAGCGGCCTCTACGCTGCCGGGTCGTACAGCCAGGCCATTGGTCTATTTGACGAGCGAAATCACGAGATGTGCGCAAAGTATACTATCGACAAGGGCAGCGGCGTCACACAGGTGGCCTTCTCGCGCGACGGCACACAGCTCTTTTGCGCGTCGCGCCAGGCAAATGTCATCCAATGCTGGGACGTTCGCCAGTCAGGCAACCTTTTGTACGAACTCGACCGCCCAGGCAAAACCAACCAGCGCCTTACCTTTGATCTCGACCCCACAGGTCACCTGTTGATCACCGGTGATCAGGTAAAAACAATGAAAACGAAAAAAAAAAAACGAATTGACCACGCATTGCTCACATGGTCTCTGGTGTGACAGATCGGACAATTGCGAGTGTATGACCTGACGACACTCGAAGACCAAGACACGGAGACAAAGCCAAGGTTGGTCGCCGCCATGCCATTGCATCAAGGTAAAAAAAAAAAAAAAAAGGTGGGGGGGGGAAGGGGCTTGTTTTGTGTTTACAATGAGCCATTGACATGCTTTGTCGGGTTTCCAGATGCAATTTCCTCTGCAGCATTTAATCCGGCATTTCCGTCCGTGGTGGCCACCAGCTCGGGGCAGCGTAAATTCAAGGATGCCGACGCGTACGACACTGACAGAGACAGCGACGACGAATTAGAAAAGGAGCAGCCGCCAATCGACAACTCCCTACGGCTCTGGCAGGTCCCTGGCTCGTATACTTGGCACACCGCCAACATCACAGAGGCACAAGACACCCCTTCCATGACATCCCCTTCATTGTAAATTTTAAAAACGAGAAAGTCCAAATCCCGTGCCCCTTTTAGCATAAAATAGAACATTTGTTTTGCATTCGCCTCTCAATATGATATGCTATTTGATCATAGCGCGTCTTTCTAACCAAAAGTCAACCGGATGATTGCGCAGATGAATCCAGAATGTTATTGTATCATAACTTTTACAAATTCAGCACTGGCTCGAAATACGTATTTCGTGGATCCTACGTATGATATTGAAACTGACACACCATGCGAAAGAGACACACACGGACATCCTTTTTTGATTGCTGGCTCGCTCGATGAACGCCATTTGCACGCATGCTAGCAAAATTCGATTAAACCTTTAATTAATGCTACAGTAAATCGCAATTTTCTTTTGCAACGTAAAGGACGCGACGATCCATGCTGCTTTCTCCATTTTACAGTATCATATGATATGATATACCGGTACAATACAGTATTGCAGATATGATATCTTTTATTTATTAAGTCCTTCTCTTTTTTTTCGAAATCCAAGATTCGTGTGTTTTTTCTTTGATGCGCCTCGTGTGGACGTCGCATACTGTAGTGGCGAACATGGACGCATTGAAATGCGTCAAGCAAGGCAGTGCTTCTGAAAAAGAATAAAAGCCTTGTCCATAAGTGTGGCAAAGAGAGAGATGGTAAAATAAGCCATTTTGTTTGGAAGAAATGAGGCCGATCTTGACAGGTGCAGAAACTTGATCGACCGCCAATTATTATTATTTTTTTGCCGCAGCAAGTGGCGACTATGATAGAATTCTGGAGCATCTACCTTGAGCAACCCTTCAAAATGGACAAAATGCATCAGCCAGTCACCATGATCCGATCCTTGTCGTTGTCACATATGAACCAGGCGACTGGGTGTTTCTCACGGACATATGGACAATGGAAGCAGCATGAAGGAGGTGGAAAACAAAGCAAAACTCCGCATTCTTTTACGTAAAAAAATGGGTCATCGATTCGGCTTGACGGTCTTTGGTGCGATCGCCTTTAGCGGCAATTCATCCAAGGCGAGCGACCGACCTACAGTATGTAATGACCATCTATTCCAGGGCTGTTGGGCAGTGAAAATTCAAGGATGCCGATGTACGTGGCGCAAAAAGTGACAAGGACGACGGATTTGAAGAAAAGCGAATATCGTTGCAACTCTGTCAGGACGAGCCGCAACACCTCATCCATTTGTACCCCAGAAATGGTAAAATGCCGCTTTCCTCCGCTCATTTTGACATAAAAAGTTGCGCTTTTCTCTTTTCCAACCCCTCTCTCGACTGTTCTCTCATACTCTTTCCCGTTTCTTTTTTTGAAAAAAGATGTCTGCCTCCACTATTCAGTTGAAATTGCTCCAAGATCCGTTCAGTGTGTGCCAATTGCCCACTGGCAGCGCCATCCCCACAAAAGTGCTTGAACAGCCATGGTTCACGGTGTCCAAGACGCCCACGGAGCTGTCATTTGTGCTGCCGACCGAGGGCGCCAAGGGCCTGGCCTTTGACAAGCAGGAGGACGGATGGCGCGCCATGATGGTCGACGCTCAGATGGATTTCGGCCTGGTGGGTATTCTCGCGCGCATCGTGTCGCCGCTGCGTGACAATGCGATCCCTGTGTTTGTCGTCAGCACCTTTGACACTGACTACGTCCTCGTCAAGCAAGACACCGTCGAGCAGGCCCAAAACATCCTCAATGCCCAGGATGCCATTGTCGTCACCAGTGGCCCCAAGCTTATCGCGTAGAGACACAAATCATATATCATCTTATCATAGATCCTTTTTCTTTTTGCATCTGCTCCCTGCCCACCCTAAAAGAAAAATAAAATTGCCCGCGGGCGACCTGGCATTGAAGCTCCTCTCCTTGTTTTTTTTTGGAGCTTTTTCTCTCTCTCTTTTTTTTTTTTTTATATCGCTTTCTTCCCCATCTCCTTGCTTGCTCCGCTGTAACCCGTCGCCGGAAATATGACTGACAAGGACGCTTGGGACAACTGGGAGACGGCCGCAGACGCAGGGGTAAGTGGAAACGAGGCAAAGACGCACGACCGGCTCGACAACTGACGTTTTGTCACTTTTTTGCTCTTTACGATCGCCTTTTGCAAGCTCGCCGACTATGTTGCCCCCAAGCCAAATAAGCCAAGCAAGCAACCTTCGCCCGAGGCGCTTTGGAAGGACGCGTAAGTGAGCCACCATTGAGCGAATAGAACAAAAAAAAAACCAGGTGATCTGATTCTTTTTTTTCCCTTTTTCGTGTTTTGCTCTCAGGAACCAGCATGCGCCGTCGCCCACGATTATCCACACGGACACAGCCAGGACGCAATACCAGCCCGAGGTAACAATTGAGGTTGCGCAATGGCATGGCATGGGCACTGATCTCTTGTTTTTGTGGATAGATCAAGATTTTGAAGCGCCCCACAGGCTCGACGGCACCCATGCACGCACGGGGAACCAACTCTGGTAGCCCAAAGACGAAAAAGACCCTAGCCGAACGCGAAAAAGAATACCAGGAGGCGCGTGAGCGGATCTTTGGCTCATCGAAATAAAAAAGGTCAGCCACCACACCGCCCGTCGCCTCGGTCATGATGATACCCCTTTCCCCTGCCGCCCTCTTTGCCGATCAAGATAAAAAGGCCATTTGTGCTTTTGTTGGTCACAATAGCAAGGTTCGCTTTTTTGGATTTTTTCTCAAAGATCAGGTGATGGCGTGGAAAATAAAAAAAATCAAATCGCGGCTGTGGCACAACAGACCACCGGTCATTCGTTCCTTTTTTTTTTTCTGCGTGAGAGATCATCTCTTGATGGGGATGATTAGATGCCGTTGTGCCTTTATCACGTCGACGTGCAGCATCTATCAAGTTTTGACATAAGGGCCCTGGATTGCCTCGCGTGCACTTTATGAGCGCGCGCTTTCGACGCGTCACGCGCTGGCCCCCTTGCCCCCCTTGCTCTGCTGCACGCTCTTTGCTCGCGTTTCACCTGATTTTTTTTTTCCATTGTTCAGCAACTCAAAAGAGGGAACAATTGCAAATCCATCGTCACACCGAGGAAAAAAAAAGAAAACAAATGTGCCTGTTCATGCAGCGACAGGTGGAAAAAAAAGGGCGCGCATTGTGTAATCCATGACGTCGCTCCGCAACCACACGTGGTCCTCATCCATGTTTCCCAGTGGCAAAAGGGAAAAAAAAAAGAAACCTTGAACAGAAAAAAAAAGTCCCCCTGAATCTTTCGTGTTTAATTACGATTGAGATCATAGAGTAAGAGAGTAAAGAGAGAGGAAAAGGTATCCTTTGAAAAAGAGTAAAAAAGGGGAAGGGGGAAGGGACGGGGGAAAAAGACACGCTTAACCAAGAAGGGGCGCGTTCTCGGCATCCGAGCTGCGGCCCACGAGCTTGCACACGTAGGGGCGGGCAGGGTAGGCGAGGGTGACGATGGCAGCGGCCAAAGAGAACCAGTGGATCCAGGGGTCTTGCTGGTTGGTGAAGATGGCCAAGAGACCAAGGCCAATGACAAGGGCACCGGTGACATCACCCTTGTGCTTCTTGTACTCGACATAGCCAATGGCGGTGGTGGCCAAGAAAATGATGCCAAGAGAAACAAAGATGCGCGACCAGACACCAGGGCCATCCTCCGAGGTGGAAGACACAACCTGGAAGAAGTTGATCACAGCGCCATAGACAATCCAGCCGTGCCACAACGAGAAGGGAGCGTGGATGAAGAGCTTGTCATAGATGCTGCCAGCGTGGTAGTTCTTCTCCAAGTTGTAAAAGACATACGACACGGACGACGCGGTCAAAAGCACAAAGATGAACGCAATCAGGTCGTGGCCACCCTTGAGAAGACCCAACCAGGCAGAGCTAAGCAAAACAGAGATCACAAAGTGCCAGCCTAAAAAGAAAAAAAAAAGAAAAAAAGAAAAAAAAAACCATGAGAAATCGCGTCATTCTCGTGTGCAATGGGGCAACGAGCCGACGCGTTTTCTTACCAACACCGTGAATGGCAGCATCATGCGCAGCCTCGAACCATTGGTACACAACATAGCCACCAAGGAGAAGGTGGATCAAGGTCCAAATGTACGAGATCCAGAAGGCTAAAGAAAAAAAAAAGAAAAAAAAAAAGATGAGCTTCCCACGCTCCAACATTCGTTCCAATTGGCGCGTCCCATCTCCACTTACAAGGCGTAATGTACGTCGAACCCTCGCCAGCATCGCCATTGGCGGGACTAACCACCGTGTACACGGTGGCAGACAAGAAGAAGAGGTACACAATGACGTTGCTTACTTTTTGGAAAATGTGAAGCTTAGACATGGCTGCTTTGTTGCAAAAAAAAAAAAAAAATTGGGAGAAAAAAAAAAGGCGATTGACGCGTTTGCCGATTCTTTCCCCTATTTATTCCATGAGGCGGCTTTTTTTTTTTTTTTTTTTTTTTTTAGTGTTTGACCCAAAACTTAGTCGGCCTCCCTTTTGCGTTTTGAATTAAGGTTTTCTCAGTGCGAGTTCCTTGTGGCACAATTGCTTCATGCGAAGCGCGAATTTTTTTTTTTTCTTGTGCGCCCGAATGGATTGATATCCTGCCTCGTTTGGACGTTCATCCGGTGCGCACTGCGCGCGTCACACGCCAGCCGGCCCTTGACCCTGTTCTCTTATGCTTGCTTGCGCGCATCCCCTTGCTTGGCCCTCCCCTTTTGCATTGCAAATGATGCGCGCCGCATGTATAATTGCGTTTGTTGCCCTTTTTTTTGTGTTGTGTGTGTTCAATTTGTTGTGTTCCTGGTCACACAAGTCAGCGGACGGCTGATCAGCGATGCAATCCCTCGCTTTTTTGTTCTCCCCCCCTGCGGCGCGCGCCTTTTTTTCCCCTCCCCCTCCTTACTGACTGTTTTTTTTGCCACAAACATCACCGGCCAACTCGCTCGGGGCAAATTCCATCGTGACGGAAGCATGGCGTTGCGTTTACGCTTCTTGCCGTGGCGTTTCTTCCCAAAGAACGACAAAATCTAGCACAAGCGAATTAAAAAATATGGCGTGTATAAAAAGAATGGCCGCACTTTGCCCATTTCATCCGTCTTTTTTTTTTTTTTTTTTTTTTTGCCAAGGTCACACAGCATTCCCGTGTGTCTCGGTGATGTAAAAAAATAGAGTAATTGCATGGCTGGACAAGAAAAAAAAAGACCTGTGAGGTTGAGCCATTTCTCCAACGTGTGGTCGCTTTTGGTGTCTCACACGCGCGTTGCTTCTATTTCCCAGCCATCACCACACGCTCGTCGTGGAGAGTTCACGCCTCATTTAATATCTGGCATCCCTGGCAACGCCCGCTTATCAATTATAAAAAAACGGCGCTGCACCAGCCGAGTCTGGGCGTAACGCCACGCCCAAAACCAATTGGGCAACAAACACTGGGTCTGGTCAACTGGACGCGCATCGCCGCCGAACCGCATGCCGAAATTGGCGCGCCGAGCGTGCCAACAAAGTGGGCGCAACTTTTTTTTTTTTTTTGTCTTTCTTTTTTGTCACACGGCCCTTGCTTCTCCGTTCTTTCGCCCTCCACACTCCGCGCCAGCCGTCGCTGATAGAAGCAGGATCGCAACTAGGACCACAATACTTTAGAACGAAAAAAAAAGTGGTCTGCGCGTCTCAAGGTCAAATTCCTTTGGCTGAAACATGACAAGATGGCTTTTTTTGGCAAGCCTGACGAGCGCCCACTGGCCAATGTAAATAAAAAACGAGTTTCTTGTTGTTGTTGACGAGCAGGACAGATACTTCCATCATGCGATCTTTTCCAAAAGTTGATGAAAATGGGCCCCATTGTCAATGCACCTCATTTTTGAGCATTTTCTCCTCCATCCTCCCTAATGGATATTTGCAAATTTACAACAAAAAAAAAAAGAGGCGCCAAATGTGCATGCAGAACTCATGGCATCCCGTGACAAGATGCTCTCACTGACATTCGCAACACGCGATTCGAAAATCGACTTTAATTAGACCGCTGGCAAGGGAAAGCTTTAACTTGGGTTACTCGTTCTTTATGCAGCCAGAGGCAAGAGCGATACTGAGAGCGAGAGAAAGAAAGAGAAAAAGGAGACGAGCGCAGACTTGGTCGGGCAAGCACGTTCCCGTCATGAGAAGTGAAATGAATATCTTTTTTTTTTCGTCTTTTTGCCGCTTGATGACACTTTTTTTTTTCCCGTGGCGCGCGGCCCAATTGATATCACAGGCATCGGCCGGCTCGCCTCGTCCCGTCGCCCCCCGCATGGTCAGTGATGTCACACAACACGACAAAAAGGCACGCTAGTGCCGTGTGCTGCACCTCAGCCAGCCAAAATCGAGACACAATTGGCACGCACCAGTGTGCATCCTCGCATCCTGGCTCGACATCTACACGCCATGGATAGCGTCTGCAACCGGACGACCGATTGATCATGGCAATTCTAGTCAATGGCTTTAAAAAAAAACTCTATTGGGGGCAAATTCAGTTCCAGGGCCAAGTCAATCACGCGTAGAACGCGAGCGGAGAATAGATTCATGACTTACCCCTTTTTTTTAGTCTTCTTCTTCCCTGTTTTATATTTTATTTTTGTAAAAGGGCGCCCCTCCTTCCTTTTACAATTTTTTTGTCTGTTTTTCTCTCTTTTTTGCCTTTTAGTCGTTATTCTATGCTCTCATCGCCATGTCTGCCCTGCTACTAGACACTTTGAAAAGATCCGAGCTTGACCAGGTAAGCGTGTTGAACGAGTTTTGATAAAAAAGATGGCGAAATTAACTGTGTCATCTCTGTTTGCTAGTATTTTGCAAAGTATACATTCAACAACATGGACAAAAGACGCGCTTTTAGCTTGCTAATGTTACCTTTTTGCTGTTTTTTATATAGCTTTACGTCCAATGGCATCACCGAGCTTGAGTCACTCGCACAGGTAGACATTTGACACGTCTGGGGGGGGGACGGGGCAGGGGGTCCGGACAAGGGAGCCCAGCGCATCTGAACAGAGTCTGCGTGCTTGTTTGTTTGTTGTGAATGACAAAGGGGAGGGGGAGGCAAAAAGGCGCTTGTTCCTTATTTTATTTTATGATTTTTTTTTTTTAGCTGTCGATGCAGGATTACAACAATTTGGGCATTGTATCGATCCATGATCGCAAGAAAATGTTTCAAGTAAGATTTAAAAGAGAATTGACGCGAGAAATGAGCGGAAAAGAGGGGCGTTGGACTGATCGTTTGGCCATAAAAAAAAGCTTGTGCAAAGTCTGCGTCAAGAATTGCCGACATTAGAAAATGGTCTAGTGTCGTCGCACGCGACGCAATATCAAGCGCGACGCCCGAGCCGTCCGGCCATTGATCCGTACGCGTCGTCGAATTTGCCGGACCTGACCTCGCTGTCCATGTCGCGACGGTCCACGAGCAACAATGGGTCGCCATCTGCTGCGCATTTTTACGCGCCGCAAACCCAGCATCAGCAGCAGCAACAGCAGCAATATCAACAGCAACAACAACAACAACAGCAGCAGCCGACATCGGCGACGACGCCGCCTGTTGCGCAATCCATGCCGCTTGCACGCTCGCGTTCACGCACGTTGCCCGATCAGCACCAGCGTCCTATGGATTTGTTCTCAAAGCAGCAGCAGCAGCGGCCGCCACAACTGACAGACGCCCTGCTTGCATCGTCCGATGATGAAGATGATGACGATGACGAGGCACCCGAGATTTTGCAGCGCGACGGCGCCAATGCGTTGCTTAATCCGTATGGTCTGCCCAATAAACCACGCTCCGCGGCCCCAAAGCAACAACAACAGAGCCAATTGCCCACCGCCACCACCAACAATGGCAACAATGCCGCCCTCGGCCAGTCTGACCTCAACCAAAAGATCCGTGTCTGCGTCCGCAAGCGCCCACTCAACAAAAAGGAGCTCGATCGCGGCGAAAAGGATATCTCGCCCGCCGTGGGTACACGCAGCATCCACATCAATGAGCCAAAGCAAGTCAAAATATCGGGGAGGGGGAGAAATGAGAAAAAATGAGAAATTGAGAAAAAAAAGAAAAATGAGAAAAATGTCTCGCTCATCGTTTTTTTTTTTAAAAAAAAAAAGGATGAAAGTGGATCTCACAAAGTACATTGAGCAGCACGCGTTCACATTTGACGACGTGTTTGACGTTGACGATTCAAATGACAAAATTTATCAGCGCACCGCGCAACCTCTCGTGCATTACGTGTTCAATGGCGGCAAGGCCACCTGTTTTGCCTAGTACGTGAGCCAATGTGTGCGCGGAGAGCTCGGGACTCATGGTTGTTTTTTTTTTTTTTTTTTTTTTTTTTAGCGGGCAAACCGGCTCGGGCAAGACGTACACGATGTTGGATCCCGACCACGGCCTGTACGTGCTTGCTGCACGCGATGTGTTTGCGTTGCTTTGCCAGCCAGAGTACCAGCACCTCTCGGCATACATTGGCTTTTACGAAATCTATCAGGGACAGCTGTACGATTTGCTGAATGCGCGTAAAAAGCTGTTTGCGCGCGAGGATGGCAAGCAAAACGTCGTCATTGTCGGTCTCAAGGAGTATGTCATCAAGAATGTCGAGGATCTTATGAAAGTGTTTGAATACGGCAGTCAATGCCGCAGCACAGGTAAAAAAAAAACCATTTTTTCGAGGACTTGTGACGTGATCTGACGCGTCTTTTTGCCTTTTTTTTCTTTTTTCTTTTTTAGGCAGTACGGGCGCCAATTCGGACTCGTCGCGATCGCACGCAATTTTACAAGTGCTGCTGCGTCCGACAAAGAATCGAAAGGTGATCACGGGCAAGTTGAGCTTCATTGATCTGGCGGGCAGCGAGCGCGGCGCAGATCGTGGCGATGCCGACGTCAAGACACGCATGGAGGGCGCCGAAATCAACAAAAGCTTGCTTGCTCTCAAGGAATGCATCCGCGCACTCGATCAGGACAAGCGGCACACGCCATTCCGTCAAAGCAAGCTGACACAGGTCCTAAAGGACTCGTTTGTCGGCCGATCGCGCACCTGCATGATTGCCACCATCTCGCCAAACCAAAGCAACAGTGAACACACTCTCAACACGCTGCGCTATGCTGATCGGTAAATGGAGAAAACATCAAAAAATGGGCTCAATTTCTCAATTTTCTCATTTTCTCTCTCTCTCTCTCTCGCTTTTCCCTTTCGCATTCTCTTGTTCCTCTTCCCCCCGTCCCTCTACTTTTAGGGTCAAGGAGCTCAAAGGTGAGCGCGACCGGCGTGGGATGGTGGATTCCAATGGGTCGCCATTGATCAAGGGCCGCGCAGGGGCCATGCAAGGTGACAATGTGGCGCCGATGCCGGCACCACAGGCGTACACATCGTACCAGGCGCCATATGCTGCGCAGCAACAGGCGCAAGCGTCGTATCAGGCGCGTTACGATGACGGTGGCGGGGAAGATGATGACGACGACGTGGATGTCGGATATTTGGACGATCCTGATCTTTTCCAGAACCACGACGACTTTTTGGGCGACGAGGGCTTCCCGAGCGACGGCGATGTGCATATTTTGGACGAGGATTTCCCGCACGAGGCGACGTTCCACAGCGACGACTTTGATGGCGCCAATGAACGCGACAACGAAGAAGAAGAGGACGACGACGCCGCTGCTGAGATTGCCATGGCGCGCCGACCGTCGTATCTCGGCGATGACGACGACGACGACGACGAAAATGTGTTTAATCAGCCACGCGTGCCCAAACGGCAGCCAACTCCTTATCACCGCACGGCTCCCCAGCAGCAAACAGGCGGCATGGCCACCACCACGGCCGCCAACAAGGGTTCAAACCTCGAAGATGACGCTAATGCGCTCCATTCATCGCATTCATCGCATTCATCCCATCCTTCCATGGCCACCGCCATTCCGTCCCCTGTGTCCGCCCCCGCTTCTCGCTCGCGTCAATCGTCCATTGCCGCCTCGTCGTCCGCCGCGTCAGCAGCAACGTCGTCGCGCCATACGCCGCCATCATCCTTGCCAGGCGCCACACAGCAATCCATGCCGCCAATGTCGCGCCGCTACGAACCCGCGCAGCCGTCCAATGCGTTCCTGGGCATGGACGACACTCCGGTCTTTGATCCCGAGGCCATGGAGGAGTTCATCCGCTTCCACCGCGCCGAAATCCGCGAGACAAGCGAATGGTCCAAAAAGGAGACCAAGCTGCTCACCCATTTCTCACTCAACATGTCCAGCCGCCAGGAAGACAGCAAGGACGCCATCCACGAAATGGACCGCACCATGGCCGACTTCCACTCGTACCTCAACAACCTTGACGAGATCCTCGACATGAAAATGGCCGCCGTCGACGCACTCAGAGACCGCATCAGATCCATGCTCGGCGAAGACACAACCATTTAGATCGTCGTATTTTCTTGTGTTGCAGTTCTGATGCTCTTTCTTTTTTTCCTCCATTCCGTGCTTTGATATGATACCCCCTTCCCGCTTTTTTATGTTCCCATCTCTTACTTATTTGTTCCTCTGCTGCCAATTGAATGAAAATTGACCATCGTCCCATGAAATCTTGTTTTTCGGCCCCGTGTTTTTAGAAGAGAAAAAAAAATCCGCGAGTCAATAGGACCGTTGACGAAGAAAATCGATATTTTCACATTAATTAACCATTTTTGTTACGAACGCGCCTCAATTTATTATTTCATTGGACTGGAACTGCCTCGTTGGAAAGAAACACATACGCATTCAAACATCAGCTGTTCTCGGCATGGTCTGTCCAAAGGGACAAGCTCCGTGCCTTTAAAAATTCGTGTCCAACATTTGAAACACGATTTTCGTGGCAAAAAAAACAACATGAACCATGCCATCCTGGCGTGATAAAAATCGCAGAATCCGGTGCTCTGTCACATGAAGAGCCATTTCACCGGTGGTCATTGAGGAAAAAATCAAGACGCAATCAGACGGTCTTCAAATTAAATTCGTTACGATTTTCTCGCAGGAAGCGGCAAAGAAAAGGCCCTCGTGCCGGCATGACAAAAGTTGTATCGTTCGATAGTCCATCCATTGAAAAAAAAATTCAGTCTGGTTGTTCGATAAAATGGACAGAGATGTCAAATTTTCACAGATATCGATCGCTTTGCGATTCTCTCGAGATCGACCATGACAAATATAAACCCCTTTGATCGTGTGAAATGTTCAACCCGAAAAACCGACTGTACCCGAATTTGCCGCTGCCACTGGTCATACTGTAACAGGCGCCTTGCGCGCAAATCAAAAATTTGCCATGGTGGAGCTCAAAAACGAAAATGGAAAATGTCGGTCCTCAGAACGGTGTCAAACTTGCACACAAGATAATCCTCATGGAGAAACCGTGAAAAATGCCAAAAAAGAGCGGGCCCGATTTGCGGGTTGACGAGCAATCAGAGATTTTAGTGTTAATTTGACTTGCGATTTGCACCAGAAAAACGCGATAAAGAAGCCGCGCTGACGCGTCCACCAGCAAGAGATGGCCCGGGCACCTGGCTTTGATAAGAACAGGCACGTGTAGCTCGACGTTTGACGCGGTTTCTGACGCGCCGAAAATTATATTTGGTTTTGAAACCGCGTTAAAAGATGCCAAAAAATTATTTTTTTCGTCGATCACTGACGTCCACATACGCAGCGAGCGATGCTCATTCTAATGGTGCATGCTTCGCAGAGATACATGCATTTTTCGTCGAGTTTTACTTGGAGCGAAAAATCGCAGCTTTTTGCGTTTTACGCGAGAACCAGTCGATGCACCCCAGGGTTTTATGGCGTTCCTGTCGGTGAACCTGGCGTATTTAACATGAGCTTGAATGCCTTGGCGATCCGAGGACCAAAATTCCATCGATTTCATATCCTCGACTGCACCCCTTGGAAAAATCGCGATTTTTCATTTCGTGCTTGCGCGCTATCTAATGATCGCAGCACCCCAAGTGGTGGGCCAAAAAGGTCATTTTGGCGATTCTCTTCACAAGAAACAGAAAAAAAACTTGGGTTTAGTTAGACCGTTGTTGAGAAAGTCAACTTTTTTGCTGGTTTTCACAAATTCAACACAAGTTCATTCAATTGTTGATCGATTGATGTTGAACATTGCATCGTTGTCAAGAGCCACGCTCAAACATCATTTCGTCTCCGCCTGGACAACTCAAGGAAGCGACATTTGTACAGTACGAGTTTGAAATTGATTAAATGTCTCAATCGCTTTATTTGCTCGGCAGCAGTGGGAAAAAAATGATATTTGGGCGACGTGGACCCTGCGGATGCGTGTTGAGAGGTTTATTAATTGAATTACTACACGGAAAACGGAAAAAAAGAAAGAAAAAGAGAAAAAAAGGATGGATGAGGAACCCAAAAGTATCTATAAAATCCACTGCACAATAGCCAATGTCGCCAGGAGCATGACCGTCATGGTGCTGGGAACCGCGGTTGCGGCGCCACTGTCGCCCTTCATAAACATCTTGTCCTCCTCGTTGGGTTCTGTCTCGACCACGAGCAAATTGGATGGCACGGGCTTTTGCCCAGCATGATAATTTTGCTGCTCGAGTGAGAACTTGTCAGACACATATTGCAGCGTGGTTGCCGCTGATTTGGAACACCGTAAAATAAAAAAAAAAAGAGGAAGATATCAGAGCACTGTCGCCATTTTTTCACCGAAAAACGCGTAAAACTTTACACTTTTTGTATGGCTTTGGGTCATTGAGGCAGCCATCCATGCGGACCATGCTGTAGCCCTCGTCGTTGATGGCATTGACCATGAAGGGGACGGCATTGAGCGCACCCGTGTCGGGGATGTCGTATTGTACAGAGATAAAAGAGCCCATGGCATCGTACGTGTCCTTTTGGTGGACAAAGGCGCCACGGTAGACGTCCTCGATGGAATTGGGGCCTATGGCCTCCTTGTGCGAGTAATCCATGCTGTCGAGATTGTAGCCCACGAGCACATAACCCAAATCCGCAAGAATCGCCTCGGTGCGCGTGTCGCGCTCAGGCGTGTAGTGCAAACGCACGTACTTTGGCGATACGCCAATCAAGCTCTCCACGACCTGCGCGTTCTTGACAATGTCGTCGCGGATTTCAACGTCCGTCAGCGTGGATGAATCGTCGTTGGGCACGCGGTACGTCATGCCGATCAAATGCCCTGTATTGTAGATGTTTTGAACAACCATGGCGTATTGCTGCGTGTAGAGCCTTTGAAAAATCACGGCATCAGAGAGGTAATCCAAGAACGTTGTCTATCGATTTTTTTTGTGATTGGGCTTACCATGACGCATTGACGAAAAAGTTGGCCTTTGCATCAAAATTGTTCAAATGGCGCACAATTTTGGCGGTTACGTCGCTCGGACCCTCGCTCTGCGCGTAATAAAAAAAAAAAGGGGGCGGAGTGAGATTCGGCTAAAAAAAAAAAAAAAAACTTTGGCAGTGAACACGCTTTTACATAAGTGACGGCAATCTGGCCCTGTGTGCGACAGCTGGAGATTTGCGCGGAGGCAGGGCGTGTGCCGCTGGGGTGATAATTCGCTTCTGTGAAAATGTCGTCCTCGACGTAATCTATCAAAAAAACAAAAACAAAAAAGGGAGTGAGGGGGCCTGGAGAAAAAAAAATCGTCCGAGCCCTGTGGATGACTACCAAAATTGTCGCGTGCTATGTCTCCCGCCTGGGAAAAGATGTTGGATGCGTTTTGTGGCATCCCTTGGTGATTGATCATGTCACTGGCATTGGGCACATGCGACGGCCATGAGCCTGCTGTTGCCGCAGCAACCGCTGAATTTTGCACCTTGGCGGACGCTGATGCTTTCACAGCTTTGGCATGACCAGTGTGGTGTAGGGCTGGTGATGCCGATGCCTTGGCTTTGTCCTTTTTCGCGGGAGTGGTCGCGCACAACGCTTGGTTGCACAAGGTGTAAAAGAGAAAGGCTGACGCGTAAAAAAAAAAAAGAGGTTCAACGCGTTTTAATTTCCATTGGTGCCCTTTTTTTATCTTTTTCTTGTGCCATCCGTACCCTGGATAAATACCGCACGCATGGATGAAGATGAAGATGAAGATGAAGAAAAAGGGTCGTCTCTAATTCGCAATGGAGCAAGAGAAAAAAAGTCAAATCTCGGGAAAGCACGTCAAGAAATATCCTAAACATGAGTTTTCAAAAATCTCCGTGGGGTGGCTGTGGAGGTATTTTATTTTTTTATAGGACCCGGGATTAGCATTGAGGGCAAGAAAAATGGAAAAAGGTTTAGATGCTGATTTTGCGTCTGCGACGCGGGGGCTTGAATTCCGGCGGTGTTTGCTGACCAAGTTCGTCGGCAATGGCCTGCAGCCAGTCAGGCACATCTTGCTTTGCCTCCTTGAGCAGCGCAACGAGGTCACGCGCCAGCCAATTATTGTTGTCGTTGAAAAAGCCCGTGGCATAGCCCGTGTTGCCTGCACGCGCCGTGCGGCCGATCCGATGGATATAATCATCGATTTCCTTGGGCATGTCAAAGGATATCACATGGTTTACATTGGGAATGTCCAGACCACGCGCCGCAACTACGAGTAAGAATTAAAAAAAAAAAGAGAAAAACACGCATAAACGCGTCATTCTCCACTTTTTCATCCGTCCCTTTTTTTTTTTTTTTGTTTTTCTCTTACCTGCGGTGGCGACCATGATAGGGGTGGCGCCTGTGCGGAACGACTGCAATGCCTCTTCGCGCTCGAATTGTTGGCGGTCGCCATGGATGCTTGTGGCCTTGAAATTCTTGGATTTGAGGAAAAAGCACACATAATCGGCCATGCGCTTAGTCTCGACAAACACCAGTGTCAACCCGCCCTTGTCTTCCATCTCGTCGAGCGTCTCCACAAGCATCTTATCCTTTTTGTCCTCGGGAACGCGTCTATTATTAAGAAAAAAATCAATAACACGCTTTTGTCATGAAAAAAACAAAAAAAAACATACATGATCCTTTGGGTGATGTTTTCGGATGTGCCGCCGACGCGGCCGACGGTGAAAAAGACGTATTCCTTGAGGAAATCACGTGCTAATCGCTGAATGGCGGTGGGGAAGGTGGCAGAGAACATGAGGGTCTGACGTTCCGAGACACCGGGCATGTCCTCGCCCTCGACGATGCGTCGAATCTGCGGCTCGAAGCCCATGTCAAGCATGCGGTCGGCCTCGTCAATGACCAGGTATTTAATCTGGGCGAGCGACAGGCGGCGACGCTCAATAATATCGACAAGACGACCTGGCGTGGCAACGAGCAATTGGCAGCCGCGACCGAGCATGCGCAGCTGTGGGTTGATCTCGGCACCACCATAGGCAACGCATGGACGCACGTACGATCGATACGCAAACTTGCGCGCCTCATTGTAGATCTGCAGCACCAATTCGCGTGTCGGCGCAAGAATCAGGCACAGCGGGTGCGCCTTTTGTGAAGTCAGCGTGCGACGATCCACCTGCGGCCCGTCGTTGAACAAAAGCGACAGCACAGGGAACAGAAACCCGGCCGTTTTGCCAGAACCCGTCTGTGCACACGCCATCACATCGCGACCACCCATCACAAGCGGCACAGCGTACTTTTGCACAGGCGTCGGTGTCGTATACCGCGCAAGCTTAATGTTGGACAACAAATGCTCATTCAATGGTGGACTCGTAAACTAGAAAAAAAGAAAAAAAAACGAAAAAAAAAAACGCGTCAATAACCGCGTTTTGCTCCATTTTTCCCGTTTCTGACCTCATCCATGGTGTCAATTTGAATGTCGTTTTCGACGGTGACGGGGATATTCTTGTATTGATCAAACTTGATGCCGGTATGCATGGATTCAATATCGTCTTTTGTACCAAATAGCTTGATTTCGAGCTCTTCATTGGGCTCGGCCAAAATGTGCTTGCCATCCTGCCACTCACCACGACCGGTCTCGCCCTGCTTCTTGCTGCCAGCGTCGCTGTCCTTTTTGAGCCATGAAACAGCATCTGGATTCCACTCGGTCGATTTTTGAGCATTTGGATCGCCCCATCTAGCCAAAAGGTAAAAAGATGATCAATTGACCGCGCCCAACCATTTTTGTTTCTTTTTTTCTATTTTTTTTTTTTTTTTTTTTTTACGCGTCGGTGGCTGTGGATGCGGCGGCGGTGGTGTCTGTGGTTGTATTCCAGCCGCTGTCGGAAGCGCCCCACGCGAATTCTTGCTTTTTCGGCTGCTGAGCTGGACTTTTCTGGCCCCACGACGATGTATTGTTGGCAGGTGCGCCCCATGACGCGTTTGACGCGGTTGTTGGTGCGGCAGCGGGCGCAGGTGCGCCCCATCCACCATTGTTGTCGTTTTTGGCCGGTTTGACGTTGTCCCAGCCGCCGCTTGGCTGCTGTTGCTCGTTCCTGGCAGATTGCGGCTTGCCACGTTGCTCTTGCCATGCGCCATCCGCAGCGGGCGACGACGTTTTCGCGGGCTTGCCCCAATTTGGCGCTGAATCGGCCGTTTGTGCTGATGTCGATAATTGTTCGCCCCATCCACCGGCCAATTGGCTGCTGCTCGTTGTGCTTTCGTTGCCCCAGGCTGGCGCCGCTGACTCGGACGCGCCCCACGCGCCCGTGCTTGCGCTGGTGTCGGCTTGGCGCCACGAAGAAGGCTGGTTGGCGCGCGAGTCACGGCCACGCGGCGGACGACCTGGCGATGGCGCGGGTGCAGCGTCCCACATCGCGCTATTGGATCCCCCACTAGCGCAAAACGAAGAAAATAAAAAAAAAAGACCAGATCAGCGAGCTTGTTACTGACAACAAAGCGAAAAAAAAAAGTTTACGCTTGCTGCCACGCCATCGACGCGTTGCCACGGCCATCACCACCACCGCCGCCGCGACGCCCGCGTCCACGCCCTCGACCACCGCCACCACGGCCACGGGCCCGATCCTGTCGCTGATCGTCGTATGAGTTCATTTAAACGTAAAAAAAAAAAAGAGGCGACAACAAAAAAAGGAGAACGAGATGCAGATTGCCTTTTTTTCTTTGACAGCGCTGGTTTAGGCCCGCAAATTTCAAACGCCGCAATAGCCAGGTTTTTTTTTTTCGTCAAAAAATGATTAAATTGAGCGCGTTTATTGCCTTTTTCCAGGTTGACGCGCGTAAAAATTACTGCGTATGATGACCCTTTTCGCCCTCGTCGTCACTTGCCACTCGTGCAAGCATGGAATGCACATTGTGGTGCACTTGGTCAAGCTCCTTGCTCACCTGGCACACGCCAGGCTCCTCGTAGCGCGTGTCGAGCTTGCCATTTTGGAATTGCGTGTCAACCGTGCTCAAGCGTCGCTAAAAATGGAGTAAAAATGGAGTGGGGATGAGCAAAAATGTCAAGAAAAAAAATTAAGAAAAAGCCCAGCGCGTCTCTCCCCGCCAATGGCGGATTTTTTTTCCCTGTTTTTGTGCTCTCACCTGCAACTTGAGCACGTCGTCGGCGTTGTACGTGGAGTGAGCTGTGCGATGCGCATCCTGCGCAATCTCCACAAGTTGGTTGTGGATAGAGGCTGATCGCGCACCAAGGCGCATTGAACAAAAAGGGAAAAAAAAAAGAGGTGTCAGGCCAAAAAAAAAAGGGCAATTCGACATGTTTCAAGGCAATTCCTTGCCCCACTCACCAACATCCTTGGACATGGGCATGATGTGGATTTGGTGGTTGGTTGATGGCAGTGGAGTCTTCAATTGGAAGGGGGAGGAAGAAAAAGAAGTGAGATTGTGGGGTAAAATGAGGGTCCTCTATTTATTTGGCATTGAACAAGGGTGTTTGGGCCGTGAGAAGCTCCGAGACTGGGTGTGGAGAATTTTAATCGCGTGACCTCCACTTTTCGCCACGGAGCCCCAGGTAAATGAGGGGCAAGTACATGACAAACGTCGTGATGGCGGCCGTCGTGCTATCAATTTGCATCAAAAAGAAAGAAATAGAAGGGTGAGTGACACATGCAATGCGTCGTAAAAACACGCTTGCTGCGCCATTGGGCTCCGATTTGACTTACTAGGTCCATCCATCGCCGAGCCCGTCGCGAATGACGACAGCCAACACAGAAAACACCGTGGCAAAGATGTTCCGCAGGCAATTGTTGACTGAAACAACAGAAGCCGACTGCTTTAGGTAGGCATCCACCAAGTAAGTATTACCCAGGGTGATCGACAGCATGGTGCCGTGCGTAACTAGAGGAACGAAAAAAAAAAAAGCGGGGGGGGAGCGTGAGATTATTTTTGCCGCCTTTTTTTCATGTTTTTCATTTTTTTTTTTTTTACAGATCAAATAGCCGGCCAATGGGACAAACAGATTGTGTTGAGCCTCGAGGCCCCATCCGTAGAGCAGGAGACCCGTGAGGATCAGTGGGAGCGCAACGACAATAGGTGCGAGGAAAAACTCAACGACGGGGCGACCATGGCACCGTGAGAGCCAGCGAAAGCACCGATGTGAGATGAGACCGGCGACAATGGCGCCGCTACAATTGCCAATGCCGCCTGTCAGGTACAAGAGGCCAATCTGATCCACAGGCAGCCCATACCGCGACGAAAACGTCACCGGAATGTCCGTCACTAGCAGATAAAACCACCCAAACGCCGTGCTCACCGCAAGACACACGAGCCCAATGGGCGGCTTGCGAAGCAGCCCAAACGTCCGGAACTAAAGGAATTGAAAAAAGGGGGGGAGCGCGTTAAGCATCTCATTTATCTTTTTAAAATGATGGATTTTACCGGGTTGACGCGCACGGTCTTTAGCCGCGCCCACATGGATCGATTGTCCCGCATGGCCGCCGTGTACAGTGTCTCGTCGAGCAAAAAGAACGATGCAATCGCGAGCGACCCGCCCATGATTGCCGTAATATAGAAAATCCAGCGAAAGCCGAGGTATCTTGTGATGAAACCACCGATCGTGGGGGCAATTCCTATTTTATGATTGAAAAACGTCAATGGCCATACCCTGCCTGGTCGTGTGCGACTTACCAGGCCCCAAGATGGTTCTAAAAAATGCAAGAAATGAGAAAAAAAAGGGTTATTTGATGCCGAGTTGACGCGATTTGGGCCAGTCCGCCTCGCACTGACAAGTAAACAAATCTTACCCAAACATGTACAGGGACACGGCACGATTGCGCTCTGGGCCCTCAAACATGTCGGCAATGGAGCCGCCGCCCAAACCCATGCCAATGCTGGCAAACACGCCCTGGCACAATCGGAAAAAGATGAACGCGCCCAAATTGGCGGACGTGCCACACAGAATCGTGAACAGCGTGAACAGCGTGATCCCTAGCACATAAATCCACCTACAATGGCACAAAAATAAACGAAAAAAAGCAAAAGTCAGCCATGATTGACACATTTTTTGCGCAAGTGCGTGTACCTTCTGCCGATTTGCTCACTCAATGGGGCAAAAAATAAGGGTGCAATGCCCAGCAACAACACGAAAAAGGCAATCGTCGTGTTGATGGCCTGGCGTCGTGCAAGAAAAAAAAAAGGATGAAAAAACAAGGAGTGAGATCCCGGGATCACGGAATACTTTTAGGTCGCGCGCGGTCTTACCGTGAGGCCCGTCTGAAAGTATTCCCGGATTTGTTCAGTCGCCGGCATCTATGCAGAAAAAAAAAAATAGGAGCAAAATTAAAAAAACTGCGGCAAAAGCACAAAGACATGATTTTTTTTTTTTTTTTTTTTACATAGACGGCGGAAGAAAAATACCCCATGAGCGACATGAAGGATACCAAGAACAGGTTGATATACTTTTTGTACTGGGGCCAATTCTGCGGAGGAGCGCAATGGACGGCAAATGAGCTTCTTGAATCGCTTTTCTCGCATTTTTTTGTGTTTTTACCTTTGGATCAGCCTGATCCATGGCTTCAAAAGTACTGTCCGACGAGGTATCTTTGGTGAGGACGACTGCGCCGCCCTCCAATGCCACAGGGCAGGTATCCAATGACTCTTTGGTGTCCGTGTCCAGCGGGCTGTGGTCATCTGCTGGGGTCGACATGCATGCACAATGAAAAGAGCAAAAAAAAAAAAAAAAAAAGGGGGGGGTGGTGGGGGAAAGGTGGCACAGAAAATGGCGTGAAAGAAAAGAAGAAAAAAAAGCAATGCAAATTGGCTAAATTTGTAGCAAAAACTTGAGCCAATCCCGCTTTTCCGGCAATCTGGGCCCGCCCGCTGACCGCCACACCAGCATCATCTTGCGCCCATCGCACGCCATCACGCTTCCATATGCCCCTTTTTCACAAATTATACCTTGCCTCGAAAAAAAAAAAAAAACAGATGGCCGCTGTTCGTTTGAAAGTCGTGCTTTTTTTATTTACATTGCAATTGACAAGGGAACACTTTTTGCGAGTCACTTGCCCTCAGGTGGATTTCAATTGGAAGCCTTGGGCACCGCGATCAGGGCGCAATTCTCCAGGGTATTGGCAGGGTCGGCATAGTAGACAAGGCGCGCATCAAAGCCATTCTGCTCGAGGAATTCGACACGGCCCATATCGAGCAAGCGCTTGCTTTGGTACCCAATCTTTTCGCGGTCTTCGTGAGGTCGGCCCGAGTAGTGCTGCCTAAAACAAGAGGGGGTGCGATTGTCAGCCTCTATATTTTTTTTTTTTTTTTTTTTTTTGTGGCGCGCGCGCCGATTCCGACGATGGTGTGTTTTACCCCTGGTCGTCGACCAATTCCTCCTTTGGCGCCTGCTGGGCATGGTCGTCGTCCGTGGCGCGGCGCCCGCAGCACGCCCAGCTGCTGATTTTGCACAAACGATCAAAGTCCGGCTTGGCGAGCCCGATGCGGTCCAGGAACGCTGTGTTGGGGTACATCTCGTAGCGGCACTGCTGGTGGCAACACAGCGCAATCACAATGCCGGCCACGGGGTTCCTGGTGCGCGCGAGAAAGTTGAAAAAAAGGGGCAAAATCGTCAGTTCGGCGCGCGTTTCGCGGTGTATCTAGACTCACTCATTGCCGGCGGCCATCTCATGCTTGACGTAATTCACGAGACATTTAAGAGTAATGTCGGTGGCACTGCCACAAAGATGTTTTGAGATGCACACCATCTTTTTAGCGTTCCCATGAGAGTCCACCAGTGCGGGGACATTGGCGAGCGTCAAATCCTTGATGTCCATCAGAATGCGGTGCACGTCGGCCTCATTTCCCCCCTTGCCCATTAAAACTTGGTCAAACTAGGCACGCAAATAACGAAAAAAAATCAGAAAACGCGAGTTTCCAAAGCGCACAGCCGCCCAATTCGCATGTACTTGCCTTGTTTCGCACGCTCTTCCTATCGATCAAGACATAGGTTGGGTGGCCCTTTGTGGCGGGAAGCGCGTTGTTGACGTGATGCGCAAGCTCCCCCTTCCCAGCCCCAAATTCGACATAGCAGGGATTTGGCAAATCCAGCATCCCATTCTCTTGCATGTGCCCAATCAGCGATGACTAGAACGAGGAATTCGGGGCAGATAAGAAAAAATGGAACAAATGGCCATGAAAAAAAACCAAAACACGACGCGATTCTGCAAAAATCGCGACATTTGACGCGTCATGTCGCGTCATTGGGTGTTCAATTGCGCCCCCATTTGTGCACACAAGCGCCTTCCGATGGACACACCCATTTTTCGTCTTTTTCTTTTTACCTGTTGATGGAGATGTCGCACTGTATGGATGGATGTGGCGTCAATGACCATGGATGGGTGAGTGAGAATCTGCGTGGGGATAGCGGGAACGATTTCGGCGGCGTTCTTCTGGATGGCAGTAATCAGACGATCAAGCTCGCCAGCGTCAAGCTCATGAAGCCTGACGCGGCTGATCCATGGCTGCGCCTTTGTGTTTTTGTGATTGTAGATCGTCTGCTGGAAAGCAAGCTCCTCAGCAGACAGCGGCAGCGTCACATTCACGTTCAACGAGTGATACGCGGGGGGCGGGCGCGGGCGCGCATTGCATTTTGCCATATGCGCCTCCAACACCTTGAAAACAACCGAGCTAGAAATGATAAAAAAAATTGAATCAAAAAGAGCTCATTTTTAAGCGAACAAAAAAAGGTTGGCTCTTACTGCCCGGGGTCGTAGGGGCAGGGCACGCGGCGATGCTCGTCATTGGGGTCCTCAGGTGTCTCCTCGGTCAAATGCTCGCCGCAAAACTTGACACCGCGCTTCGCAGGCAGCCCACAGTATCGCCGCTTGCGTTGCACGTAATAATGGCCTAACAAAAAGAACCACAAAAGGGGCGAACGACGCGTGAACAAAAAAAAAAAAAGAAGAAGCAAAACTGCTGCGCAGCGCGCGAAAAAGAGTTTAAACGACCTACACTGCTGTGGTTTGTCTGGCACGGGCGGAATAGCTTCTGTTTTTTTCTGTTTGTTCTGCTGGAGAATCGATTCCTTGGGCATGGCGACAACGGTCCACAAGACAGGGTGCACAGTGGAAGAAGAAGGAAAACGAAAAAAAAAAATGCAAAATGTTGATGGCAGCGCCAATTTCAACGCCAGAGCGCGGGCCTAAAAAGGCAATCATTCAATCACCGCCTACGGAAGGCCGCCGAGTGATTGGCCCCGTGCTCCCAAAAAAAATACTTGGGTGGCTGAGCTCGAGGATGAGGAAAAAAACCTTGCCCAGCCAAACATTGCCTTTTCTTCTTTTCTTTCCTTCTTTCTCTCACTTTTACATCACTATGGCTCACGCTAACGTCTGGAATTCGCACCCTAAGGGCTACGGCAAGGGTTCTCGTCAATGGTAAATCGAGCATTGCCGCCGTTTAAAGCAATCATTACATTGCAAACTTGGATTGACCGTCTTTATTTTTTTCTTCTCCTTAGCCGTGTTTGCGCTCACCGTGCCGGTTTGATCCGCAAGTACAACCTCAACATCTGCCGTCAGTGCTTCCGTGAGTACGCCAACGACATTGGCTTCCACAAGGTAGGATTGCAATCCATCCATTGCTTTTAATCGATTTGTCTCATCTTTTCTTTCTTTTTCCTTAGTACCGTTAAGTTTTTGACCGACGAAACAGCAAGGGGGAGGCTTATTTCCTTGTCGATTATTTGCATGTCCTGATTACGCGATAGAATTCGCCCCCTCCTTGTCAATAAAGCACCCACATCACCCTCTCTTTCGAAAACAAATGACGAATTAACTCTTTGTAACTCTTGAGCGTGTGACTGAGAGACCGAGAGAGAGAAAGAGAGCGAGAGGAACGGGCACGGGAAAAGCCGGCATGATCAAGTTTTTGGCGATTACAGGGCCATTGGGAACTGTTGTGACCATTTTGACTGCCAATGCGAGCAGTGTCTGTTGACAGGCGTTCATGCAACCAGAGAAACAAGACATTAGGGAGTGCTAAACTTGCAGTGATTTCTGCAAAAGGCAGAAAATGGGCAGGGCCAATCGGTTAAAAAGACGATGCTTGCGTCGTTTGTGTGCCTGCATGTTGCCTTTTGCATGTGTCACGCCCATCCACGCTGTCATTTGTTGCCATTCAACCATGATCACCTGGCGGTACGTTGGCACTCCCAAAGAAAAACGGGCAGCTGTCACATTTATGCAGGACAAGCTGCCTGATTATATGAGCAACCATGAAAGAAGATGGATCAGGTTATCGTTTTAGCTCCTAGTGGCCTGTTTCGGTTCAGCGCCTGGCGCACAAATTCAGGTTTTTAAACTTTGGCGCACGGCCACGCGTAATGCGGGCATATCAGTTCGACAACCTTGGATTGTCTGCGAACCTTGGAAGGGAGGGTGGATGGCCAATGGGAGTGCAAACCGTTGCAGCAATAGCACATCATTGGACTTGCTGAGCATCGAGAATTGGGGCCACTTATGGTGGGTCGAGACCATGTTTTCAAATCAGTGCTGTTTGATGAGAAGACACGCCAGAGCCAAGAACACGACGTTTCCTCGGTGAGAATCAACCAGCATTCAAAGTGTATGCACTGAAATCCGCGTCGGCACGCTTTGGTGTTGTGTTTCGACGCGTCGAAAACGTGGCAAAAATGCATCTTTCTCTACGCGTCGACACTCGCCATCCAGTGCGCTTTTCCTTGTGACATCGGCATGTGCGGATGCTCGTGCACGATATCCACGAGAACCCCGCGTTTCAAGACTCTGCGGCGCGTCGTCGTTGAATGGCGCCAGATTCAAAATGACACTTTTTTACTCATTTTCGCCCCTTCCTTTGGCGATGATCGCAAGTCTTGCCTTGAAATGAAATGAAGAGACCCACGGGTCCTTTCTTTTCTTCATGTTTCGTGGTGATCGGGCGATATTTTCAACCGTGAATGCCTATGATTTTTGGCCGAGCTTGATTTGTGTGTGTTAATCGCCAACTAGAGGATACAGGTGCCCTTATATGGGCTCAAATGAAAGCTTGGCATCTCCTTGACAACCACTGTGCAAGAATGAGGCAGCTGATCTTGACGACAAGCTTGGAAAAGAAGAAATGGATGATTTTTATTACGTATTATTCTAACTCAATATGCTTGTTTTGAGATTGCTTGGATTATGATGGGCAGTGATGCAATGACGACGAGAGACATTTGAAAAAAAAAGAGTACAATGGATTAGTTTATTGGCGGGAGAGGGAAAAAGAATAAAAAAGCGTGACTATAAATACATTTGAGATTGGCATTGAGCCATTGGGAGCAGAGGGGGTGGCTAATATACAAGATGAACAAAGGGGGTAGAAAATAGATGCGTGCTAGGGGTGCAATTAAGCATGGATGAGCAACATGGGGATGACAAATGAACAAATAATACAAAAGAATGAACATGGCAGGATGACGCGGGCAGCCGACGACGTGGATGGCTCGGAGGACGCGGTGGGTGTACGTGCAGGGCCCGAGGCGGTGCTCTGGGACGGGTTTGGGTCGTCTGCTGTGCCGACAAGAGGCACATTGGGGCTCCAATAGGACAAGATTGGGCGGCGGGTGTTGTTTGGAGCAATCGATTGCAACGACAGGTATTCAGGGTGGCCCTGGTACCCAATGGCCTGGAGCGCCTGCACCAGGTGCGGTCCGACGGGGCCCGCAGGATATTGCGACGTCATGCTTGCCACGGTGATGCCAGACTTGCCGGCATAGGTCATGAGGTAGTCGGGGCTGTCTACATAGGTGGAATAGTCGACGTGCGCGAGCGAGGAGCCGTCCACATAAGGGTGGAGCGACGTTTCCATGGTCAGGCCCACGCCGGCAAGCGTGACGGCGCCATTGGTGGTGCAAGCCTGATACAGCGCGCTGGCACGCGTCAAATACGTCGATGTCGTCCAGCTGTTGACCATGTCGATCAGCGAGCGGAACATGACATTGGCATTGCCCCACGTTGACAAGAAACGCGTCATATTGGACAGACTTGTGGACTCGTATTGCAGAAACTTGTCCATTGGGTACTCGACAAAGCCCCAAAAGGGCTCTGGGCAGTCGGTCTTTGAGAACGATGGCCTGTCCACCTGCTTGGGCGGCTGCAGTAGCATGGGCGTCAGGAATGGCGTCAAATTGTCCACATACGGGCGAAATTCTTGGAAAAGATCATCCGACCATGAGGTGACGAACCCCAAACCGTGCATCATCTCGTGGCACACTGTCCGCAGCAAGTCAATTTGATTCGGCCCAATGGGACTGTCATCCGACTAGACAGAACAGAAAGAAAAAAAGTAAGAAAAAAAAAAACAGAATGAGCACCGCGTGCCAAGCAAAAACAAATAATCAAAATGTCGGTCTTTTTTTGTAGAATATTGCCACTTACGGCAAAATACCAGTTGGCTTCTTGATTGAATTGAGCAATGATGTCGTACTTAGCCCAGTTTGGCTTGGGACGAAGATCTTTGAATTGTTTGAGCAATGCCTGAGGATACATGCGAGTCATATTATCTGAATGATCCGTCATTAGGTACGACAGCGACGGATACGCTTGGCCTGGCAAAGAAATGAAGCGTAAGAATGCAAAAAAAAAGATGACAAAAATGAGAAAACGGCAAGTGGGCGTGATCGATCGCGATTTGGCGGATCAACTTGGGGGCGGGGCAAATGCAATGGATGGGCTCTTACCGATGGTGACCTCTTGCTTATTGACCATGCAATTGCCGTAATGAGAGCAAAAGGAAAGAAACGATACATTGGCAAAGACGGGTGTTTCGAATTGGATGACATTGGAGATGAGCAGCGATGCCTGAGCAAGCGTGGCATTGACCATGTCGCAGACGTTGTCGTTGGCCTCGCAATAGAGCTCATAATACAGCTGTTTGGGTATCGAGTCGAAGCGCTGTCTGGCCTCGGCGTGTGCAGGCATCGTCGTGCAATGCTGCCATGAAGAAGCGGCGCGGCCGTGCTGTGGATTCGCAGGTTCGTGGCAGAGGATGGACGAGGCCGACACAAACGACGCTCCCAGCAGGCTGAACCACCAAATATAACTCGGCGGTCTCATGGAAACATACACAAAAGCAAGGGAAAAGGGGCGTGCAAAAGAGAGAAAAAGAGAGAAAAAGCAAGCAAAAACGGGTGCGAAAATAAAAGGGTGTGTGCGATCGACAGTAGAAACAAAAAAAAAAAGGGAAGAAGAAGAAAAAAGGCTCGAACGGCCGCCGCTTCTCCCCTTTTTTTTCTTGCGCCTATCCGTATCACATTGGCCCCCTAAAATAGAAATGCCAAGAGAAAAAAAAGATCAAGTCAAACAGTCTTCCCAAAGAAATGGAAATCCAAACAGGAAGCCTGATAGGAAATTGGCCAATACCGTTGGGCGACAATAGCCAAAATACGAAATCATCGAAAACGAAAGCAAAAGATGCAAGCTGCAAGACGTGATGCCCCCTCAAGGACAATGAAAATTTGTCAATTGCCATTTCCAAAAAGAAGGTTTGTGATCTTCTTTTCAAGCAGGGCAAAAAAGCATGAAATGAAAAAAGGACCAATGACAATCCAGAAGCGTGGACAGGGTATGAAATAAGGCCAATGAGTCGCGAATTGAAAAAGCGAACAAATGACTAGCGCAAAGGGTAGAATCGACATTCAGACCCTGAGTGATGTCAAAAAGAGCAATTGCACTGGAAATTCTTGGTGAGGCCGAAAAAAGCGTGATCAGGGGAGATGCCCGAGGCCAATGGACATAAGGAGAGGTCTGATTGGCCAGATCAATGTGGGCGTGGCGCGCAGGGTCGGACAAGGAGGGGAAACACGGAAAAAGTGGGGTAACAAATAAAAAGGTTCAAGATAAAAGGCAAGATGAGCGAATGACGTAGCGCGCCGCCCGATGGCCGCTTCGGTAGCGTGATGGGCAAAAAGTGTGGGAGAATGCGGTGGGTGTCACATCCCCTGGAAGATGGCCTTTCCCTTAAATTTATGCCAATTGCTTTTTTTTTTTATTTAGTCAAATCAACCTCTTTCTTTTACTTTCTTCTTAAAAAAAAATCAATCCCATATCATGCCTGCCCTGCCCAAAGTCTATGTCCTCGGCGCCAATGTCGATGCTCTGACCACCGCCGTCCTGCTTTTGCAAAAGGGATACAGAGTCACTCTTGTTGCCGACGCGTTTCCTGGCGACAAGCACTACGCCACCTCATGGAACAATACGCACTGGATGACCAATGCCTCGGCCGTCAATGCCGCCTTGCAAGGTACCCCACCTTTATAAAGAAACAAAGTACGTCGCAACAGGAAAAAAAAACTCACATCTTCAAGTAAAAGAGGACGATAGCACGTCCTTTAGGATGCTGTGGAAGCTCGCGCTACGCAAGGCGGGCGAGGCGGGTGTCATGATCATCAATGCCGAGCACATTGATGAGGCCACTCACACGGTCGCTGATCCTTGGTGGAAAAATGTCGTACCATCGGTAAGGGGGCCCAGCACCGCGCACTTCCCCGAGCGCGTCGCTAAAAAAAAAAAAGTTTGAAACTAGCACGCTCATCTTGTCCTGCTTTTTTTCATTCTCAGTTCCAATGGATTCCCAAAGCCAACCTTCCCAAGCATGCGCACCATGCTTACAATTACACGACGGGTATGCAAAAAAAAAAAAAAAAAAAAAAAAGTGGCATGACGCGACAAAAAGCGCTCATCCGCATTCGTTTTCTTTTTTTTTTTCTTTGCAGTGATGATTCAGCCCAAGCGATACCTGTCGTGGCTGCAGAGTCTATTTTTGCAATTGGGCGGCCGACGCAAGCGTGTGAGTCTGCAAAGCGCGCTTGATGCCGTGCAAGACGACGACCAGGTGGATTTGGTGGTCAATTGCCTGCCAAGCCTCGACCAGCACCTGCGGCACCGACGCGGCAAGGATCAAATCGTGCAGCAATGGATCATCAAGGCCTCGCAAATCCGAAAAGCCGTGCACATTAAGCAAAAAGATCAATCGCTCTATTTGTACCCGCAAATGGACGGCAACGTCGTCATTGGTGCGCGTGCCGCGGCGCCCGCAAAGGGCAAAGCGTCGCGTCTTGTCGACGTCCATCAGCTACTCCGCCAATTGGAACATTATTGCCCCGAGCTCTCCTTTGGCAAGGGCATTGACGCCATTGATCTTGTCACACAGCAACCAGATGTCTCGCGCGCCACACAGCACGAACAACCAAGAGTCGAAAACCAATATCTCGGTAAGAAACATTGAATTGTGCTACTAGACAATGCCTTTGAAGCACGCCACATGCATTTATTGCAAACAAGTTGCCAGAGGCTGATCCTGTTCCCTTTTTATTACTCTAGTGACGCCATTGGGCCGCAAGATCGCCATTACACACAACTACGGCCACGAGGGCTACCAGTCCAGCTGGGGCGCATCCAAACGCGTGGTACAGCTTGTCCACGACGCTTACACAAACTTGCAGCGCGAGCCGAAGGCCATCACCCGCCTGCTCTCGCGCTTGTAATCTGCAAATAAAATAAAAAAAAAACTAGCTTGTAAATTCAACAACCAAGAACACAAACATTCTTCCTTTTGATTTTTGGAGAAAATATTGTGTATTTCAGAATAATTGCTGCACATCGAGATTAAATCAGCATTATTTCGGAAGATGAGCGCTTTGTGATCTGTTTCAACGTCCACGAGGGGAGACATGATTCATATCTGGGCAGAGGTCAATCGCCTTTGAATTGGCTTTTTTGGGCACTTGATGTCCTCAAACTCACCATCTCTTGATCTGATGCGCATCAAACTTACCGCATGCGCTTTGGACACCATGCGAAGTCACATGGTGTCCATTTAGAATGGTAGTCAAGAAGGCAGATGTCGCAGTGTCGCAATTAAAGCAGATTTATTGTGTTTTTGTCGCTCGTGGACGGAGTTACAACCAACACAAAAAAACATGCATTGAATCGACAAAGCCAAGTTCAAAGGAGCTAAACCTTGGCTCGTTCGGATCATTAGCAAGCGCGCAACTACCATTTTCGAAAATCGTGAATTTTCCAAGGTGTGCAGTCGACTATTTTGAATCGGTGAAATTTAGGTCGTCAGATCACCACGCTACTCAGCTATATGGTAAACACGTTCTAAGAACCGATAAAAAGGCAATAAAAATCGGTGGTCCACCGACTGGTTTCCGCGTAAATTGCGAAAAAGTTTGATTTGAGGCTCTTTTTCGCCCCAGAACCATCTCGACGAAAATTGATGGCATTACCCTGAAACATGGATCATCGGAAAGAGGACACTCCGGACCGTACGAGGATATCAGTGATCAATGAAAAAAAGCAGTTTCGGCGGAATGAGCACGTACCTGAAGCAAGACCCATTTTGGGGCACTTTTGAACGCGTGATAGTTCGCGCTACATCCGAGGGATCCGGCCCTCGAGCACATCAAATTCATGTACGCGGAGCACCTCTTGCAAGTGGATGCGTTAGCGCGGCTCCACGGCGCGTTCTCAAGACGCTACATGTCTGCAAAGTTTAGTCTAAAATTTCGCATTGCCCGCCGACGAGCTGATGAACGTCACCATTTTTTGACCTTTTCCATGGTTTCTCCGCCGGGTTGCTTCTGTGCATAAGTTTGGCATCATTCTGGGGACCTGATTTTTCAATTTTGGTTTTGACGGATCGCCCAAGCTAAATTTTGTAACGCGTCCCGCAAAGGATTTTGATCAGTACTAGTCGCGTCCCAGAGGGGTTTCCTGCTCGAAATTTCACGCTGCGACATGTTTCAGAGCTTCAAGGTTTATGTCATTGGCAAGTAAAAGCACGTTTGTTTCTAAAACACAACTTCTTCTAGAGCTCGTCGAGAAATAATTACTCTGGAGGCTTCAAACTTTAACAATCGCTGACTGAGGCAGAGAGATCGACAATTTCAAATTTTTAATGTCAGTCGACTAGATGCATTCTTGGTTATAATCCTTTTAACTCCTTGAGAGACGGTTTTTGATCGCATCTGCTTTCTGCGTAGACTCTGAGTTTTTAAACTAAGTATGGTGTTTTCAGTGCTCATCACGAACAAATGGACCAAACTGGGCGGGACTCCAAGCACCGAAACACCTTCAATGTTCGAATTGGTGCGTTTTGGAAACTTTAATAGCGCTGATTACGAAAACAGCGCGTCAAGACGCGTCAAAATCTAACTGCTAGTGCCTTGCATATCACTAATTTGTACAACACGGTTTTCGTCGCGCTTATGACGCGCTTTTGACGCGTCGTTGATCTACTTTCGATTTTTCACCTCCAAAATACAAATGGTCGAACACGACGCGCTCCTGGAACGCTATCACACAAAGACAAGGGCTGTGCAGCTGTAGTATTTCCTTTCCTTTTTATTGGCTCAGGCAGCATACAATCACGGACAGCCATAAAATGTGTCTTTATGCCAATTCGTGGCATGGCAGCAACAATAAAGAGGGAATAGGCGTTGTTTATTTAGCTTGTCCATGTGGGTGAGAGGGGGGAGGGAAGCATAAAAATGATACATGGTGGGCGAGCACATGCATGAGAGAGAGAGAGACAAATTGAAACATGGGGTATGATTATTGGGCGCGGTGCAGAATACATTGCTTGACGGGATCTCTATACTCTGTTGAATTCCAGTGCACCAGGGTGGATGTCGCTACCCAGACCATGCTAGAAAGAAAAATGAGATGAGTCCATGAAGAAAAAGACGAAAAAAAAAAAGGAAAAAAGAGAAAAAAAAAGAGAAAAAAAAAGAGAAAAAAAAGAAGTTACCATGCAATGCCAAAGACGATCAAGAGGTAATTGGCGGTCTGGCGTGCGGGTGGGAGAGAAAAGGCGCGCAGATGGAACATGGGCGGGAAGACAAAGCAGAGGGGGATGCAGAAGAGAGCGCCAATGAGCGGGACAAACTTATCGAGTTTGTCCTTTGAGCCGACGATGCCGATCCAGGCACACAAAAACACGACGAGGACGCGGAAGACGTTCTTTTGCCACTTTACGACGGCATTGTTTTTGCCCGAGCGTGTGGTGAACAGGCCGTTTTCCATGATGCGAATGGCAGGGAAGAGCTGCAACGGGATGGACAAGCAGATGGCGAGCGAGTAGAGTGTCTGGATGGAGGACACGACGGGGTCCTTGCTGGGCAGATTCAGCAGGATGATGGTCTGCACGTGGTCGCCAAATGTCATGTACGAAATGGCACCCATGGACACAAACAGCAACGTGATGATGAACAGTGCGCGTCTCAGCACCATGGGGAATTGCTTGGGGTCCTTCATCGACTCGGTAATGGGTATCACAAGGCCAATGCCTTCATACGTGAATGCGGCCGTGCCGAGAAAGAGCGGGAAATATGTCGTGTTCCATAACATCACCGAGTCGGCGATGCCGTCGGCGGCCAGGACCTTGATGTCATAGTAAAAGATGTAGGCAAGACCAATGACAATGAACACATCAGCAATGAGCGCAAACACCGAAAGGCGCTGGATCTTGCGAATCATGGCGAGGGGAATAAACGCAAAGCTCTGAGCGAGAATGAGCAGGTGCATGGGGATAAGCAGCTGGCATTTGGAGAACGTCAGCACGAGCGCTTGCAGATTCTCCGCGACAAACACCATGTACGCGCAGACAAACCCGATTTGCGACAAGGTGATCGCAACAAGGACCGCCTTGCGCATCTTTGGTCCGTACAACACACTGCCCATGTCGCTAAAGCTGGCAGGAATCACAAGACGCGTCTCCACAAGTAGTAAAAACGACCACAGCGACACCAATGCCCACCCAATGATGGCAATCGCCGAAAAGACGAGCCCGCCATTCTCAAACCTGAATAAAAAAAAGGGGGGAAAACGAGGAAAATCAGGGGAACGCGCCTTTTTTTTTTTTTTTTTTTATCCTTCACACTGCTTACGCTTTTGGTAAAAACATGATGCCTGTGTGTCGTGGAAAAAAAAAATGAAAAAAAGGAGAAAGTTTAGTTTCATCCGCGTTGGCGCGCTCATTGTTCCGATCCCACCCCTCTCCCCTTTTTTTTTTTCATCTTACCTGTGGTGACAAATGACTTTAGTAAGAGGAACATGGCCTTGCCGGGGGTTGCGCGGCCTTGGATGATCTGGCCAGGGCGCGAGCGTGAGAGTAAAGGCATGGTTTCGCGTGATTGGAGTGTTTTGTATTGCAGCGGAGCGTGATCTTTGCGCACACCGGCAGGCAATGGTAATGGGGTCATGGACGTGGACGCGGTGGACGTGGATGCGGCACCGTAGCGCGACGATGTGCCTGGAAGCAGCAATGAATGCTCATTTTCGTCGTTTTCGTCATTTTCGTCATTTTCATGGCCATTGTCGTCGTCCTCTTGATCGATTTGTTGATTGCTGGCGCGGTGTTGTTCTCTGGCGTTTTCTGTGTGCCGATGATGCGGAGGTTCGATGGGGGAATCGAGCGACGACACGTCGGAAGTCGACGAAAGCGACGATTCATCGGAATCGCTAAGATCTTCGCCACCAAAGTGGCCATAGAGGCAGAGGAACTCGACAAAGGAGCTTGTGACGAAATTTGGGGGCCGTTTCCCTTGCTTGGCGGCCATGGACAGGACGTGGTGGCGTCTGAACCCGCCCGGTTGCTTGAGTGTCTTCCACTGGGCGGGTCTTGGCAGCGACAGTGACTGTGTGCGCTTGCGACGCTGCTCCTGTTGCTCCACCTGCGTCGTCCACTTGTAGATATCGTCTAGGATCGCACCGCTCGCATACAAGTGGTGCCGGTTATATGTCGACGTCGCCCCTGTCGCCTTTTTGGGCGGAGGCGCCGCCACGGTCGCTGTCTGCTTGAGCCGCTTGGGCACCACCAGCTGAGGAGGCGACGGTTGAGGGTGCACCAGATGCCGCTTCACCACCTTGGCCACCTGGTCCACAGGTAAATCGATACTCAGTGACCTTTCCATCCAAAAGCTGCCTTTTTTTTATTTCTTCCTTTCTTTCTTTCGCTGGCTTGAAGAGGAAGAAGAAGTGTGCACTGATTCAAATCCCGCCAGATCTCTTTTTATAGCGCTTTGGAGATTTGGAACCCAAAAAGAGGGGTGCCTTTTTTTTTTTGGTCGTTTTTCCTTCTTTTTCCTTCCCCCCTTCGTCTCGTTTTTTTTTTATTTCTCTTTCATTTGCATCCCTCGTCTTGCTCTTGCCCCCATGGAAGCAGAAGGTATTCGTTTTTTTGTTGGAAACACGCGTCGTTGATGTTTTTTTTTCTATTTTTTATAGCTATTTGTAGGGTATGCCGCTGTGAAGGGACCGCCCACCAACCCTTGTATCATCCTTGCAAGTGCTCGGGATCCATTCGCTACGTGCATCAAGAGTGGTAAGCCCAGCCCTTGTTTTGAGGCGTTCAAAAGCATGCTCAATCTCATTTTTTCGCTTTTCCTCTCATTTTTTCCTTTTTTTCTCGCCGTCTAGCTTGACAGAATGGTTGTCCCATAGCCGGAAAAAGTATTGTGAGCTCTGTGAACACGAATACATGTTTTCCCCAGGTAAAACAAAAAAAATTTGGCCATTAGCCATTGGCCTGGATGCTCAATTGCGATTTTTTTTTTCGCTCTAGTGTATCGACGCGACATGCCCGAGCGCATTCCTGTGCAGCTGTTTGTGCTACAATTCTTTAAAAAGGTGGGCCAGGGCGTGCTGCGGATGCTGCGCACCTTGCTTGTCGCGTGCCTATGGCTCCTCGTCCTTCCTTATTTCACGGTCACTGTCTGGCGCTTTTACTTTTGGTCGGGCCACGTGCTGCTCTTCCGTCTGGCTAAATGGCAGCAATTCGCCAGCTCGTCACTTCTCGTGCTCCAGCGCAATTACACCGCCATCCAAGAGCCTCCATCCTTTGTCAATCACACGCTCATGCGCCATCACCACATCCATAATGCGACCAAAGGGTCCCTGGTTGCTGTTGTTCGTCTCTTTGGCTATACCATCAGGCTGGACGACATCAAGTAAGTTGGAAAAAAAGGGGAGGGGGAGAGAAAAAGAAAGGCAAAAAAAAATGGGTGAGGAGGGGGGGAGGCGGGAACAAACGCGTCGGCCGGCCTGATACCCATTTGTCTCTTTTTCAATCAAAATTAGGGTGATCGTTTCTGACTGCTTCCAAGGGCAGGTGATCACATGCGTGGTTGTGGTTGTGTTTGTTGCGATTTTCCATTTACGCGAATGGATTGTACAAAATGTACCGGAGGATGTGCTTGCGGACCATGACGACGCGCTTCTCGATGAGGAAGAAGGTGCCGTGGACGATCATGACGCGCTGGAGGGCGACGATCCTGTGCTTTTGCATCAAATTGAGGCATTACAGGGGCAATTGCGCGAGCACGGTTTCCGTCCTGCGCGTCACGAGATCATTCCATGGGATGACACTTCGGACGACGGCAGTTGGGAGTCGATGGACGATGAAGACGATGACGAAGGAGTCGATTCCGACGCATTTGACCGGCATAGCGATTCGTTGCCTGAACGACGCGTGTTGCACGGCATGGACGACGACGACCAGGCTGCACGGTACATGCGTGCGACTTCTGCGCCGCCAAGCACGTCCATGTTTGCCGATCCGCCGACCCCGCAGCCACATCGCGCCATGAGCGCCGAACCTCTCGATCACGGCCCGCGCCATCCGTTCCACCACCGCCCCCACCACCCGTACTATGCTCAAGCAGGCGCCGCGTCGTCGTCGTCTGTCCCAGGGGCTCCGCGATTGCACCACGCAGAGCTGCAGCCCGCCATGCTCGACGACGAATTCACACCAGACACCCCATTGCCCGCAGATTCGCCACATTTACACTTTCAACACCAGCCGCTGCCGCCAGACGATCATGAACGCGCCCGCGCCGCCTTCCACCACCATCACCACGCACCTCCAGCAGACATTGGTGACGATACCGACGGGGAAGACGCGCCACCACACCCTCCACTCAACAATGCTCGTGAACAAGTCGACAATGACGTCGACCAAGACCCCGAAGACGACAATGACAATGACATTGAAAATGTCGCCAATGTCGAAGACATGCTTGATATTCTCGATGCTGTCGGCTTGCGCGGTGGCCTGGCCAGACTCGTCCAAAACGTCATGCTCATCGCCTTTCTTATCAGCGTCTGCCTCGGCGTCACCGTCTGGATGCCCTACCTCATTGGCATGACATTCATCATGGTAAAAAATCAATCAAAAATTGGGGAAATTGGAGTCATTGGAGGAAAAAAAAAAAAAAAAAAAAAAAGTGGGTATTTCTTTTTATTTTGGGTTCTTTTTTTTTTCCTCTGTTTCTGATTTTCTCTTAAAAAAAAATAGGCGGATCTGATCGATGTGGTGCGCGTGCCGCTGGCGGTGATCACGATGGTGACAGACCCAGTGCTAGATTGGCTGATCAACTTTTGCACAGACGTTGTGTGGCCGCAATTGGTGATCAGTGCAGATGAAGTGGTCAAGACGGTGCAGGACAAGGTGCCTGTCGCGTGGCAACATGCATGTGTCGTGCTCATCCAACATCTTTCCGCCGTTTCCAACACGACATCGTCCAATGCCACGCTCGCGTCACCCTCGGCGACGCCCACATTGCTCTCACGCGTCTTGAGCGCAGCTCCATCGGTCTCTCTACAAAGCGCCATGACTTCGCTGCTGCACGGCATCAACCAGATCGAACCAACGCTCGTTGTCGCGTTTAAAAAGTACCAGCAAGTGGCGACCGGCACGTCTGGCTGGGATCATCTGCTGTGCATTGTGATTGGCTACTTTGTCGTGATCTTTTCCAGTTATTTCTACGTGACGCATCCGTGGATCCGGCCATTGCTTGGCGAGCGCATCAAGGGCACTGTCCACCAGCAATATTTAATCCTCAAGGTCGGCTTGTTCATGGTCTTGGAACTGTTCATGTTCCCCGTTGTGTGCGGTTTCATGCTCGATCTCTGCACCATGTCGCTGCTCGTCGCCAATGCAGCCGCTCCCTATTGGCTCCAAGCCGATTATCTGCTCGCTCACCCCGTGTCCTCAGTCTTTTTCCATTGGTTCATCGGCACCGCCTTCATCTTCATGTTCGCCCTCATGGTCACCTCCATCCGCGGCATCATCCGCCCCGGCGTCATGTGGTTCATCCGCGATCCAAACGACCCCCAATTCAACCCAATCCGCGAAATCATCGAAAGACCCGTCACCTACCAATTCAAAAAGCTCGCAACAAGCGGACTCATGTATACCATCTTCATTGTCGTCGGCATTGGCGGCCTCGTCCAAGCCATCCGCTTCCTGGCACGCGATCTGCTACCATTGCAATGGAATCTCACGTAAAGCGCCCAAAGAAAAAAGAAAAAAGGAAAAAAAAAAACCTATAAGGGAGACGACTCATCTTACCTTCCCCCCCCCGACCCTCTTTTAGAAAACCGCTGTCGATCATGCCATTCGACATCATTCTGATCCAGGTGGCACTGCCTGCGGTGTACAAGTATTTGAACCCGCGTCCATTGATCAAAACGTGTGCGAGCCAATGGATGCGCTTCCTTTGCCGCCAATTGCGGTTGTCGCATTACATGTTTGGCGAACGGCGACTCGATGAGGAAGGCGTGATCACGTACGACTCGCCGTTTGGCTTTTGGCGATCCATGGCAGCGTCATCGTCTTCTTTGGAGCAACAATTGCAGAGTGCATGGTATCCTGCGGCAAGCGATGACCCTGCAAGGCCGACACGAACCGAGCCCATCTATTTGTCGAGTCGTCACGGTGTGTTTGAGTGGGATGGGCAATTTGTGTGCGCGCCCAGCCACGACACGGTGCCTTATCGCCAGCATCGACGCATGCTCGTGCCTGTCGACCCAGACACCTTGCAATTCGTCCATGAAATCGACCGCGTGCGCGGCCACCCGGCCACGCGCAGACACCCGGATGGCTCCATCCAACGCAACACGACCATTGTCTACCTGCCACCGCACTTTAGAGCACGCGCTTACGGGTTTCTGCTCGCCCTCTGGCTTTCTGGAAGCGCCGTGCTCTGCTTTTCGGCCATTGCGCCGCTCGCCCTCGGCCGCTATCTCTTCAAGCACGCCCTCGGCATCCGCCAACCTCTCCATGATATGTACCCTTTCCTCACGGGCGCCGCCATCCTCCTTCTCATAGGCACCTTTGTCATCCGCGTCCTCCTCGCTGCACAGGATATCTGGCACGACGGGCCCGGCGATCGTTTCCACCGCCTCGTTCAGCATGTCCGCGATTTGTCCGTGCTCGTCTGCAAATGGCTCTGCGTCTTGATCGCCTTTGGCTTTGTGATGCCCATGCTCCTCGGCCTCATTGTCGAGCTGTACTTTGATCTGCCCTTCCGCGCCCTCGGCGACAAAATCCCCCATATCGACCCCGTCGCCCTCTGGATCCGCGGCTTCGCTTGCACCATCCTCGTACATTGTACTTTACAAATCGTTCCCGCCAATCCCCTGCAAGCAAATCTCCATCGTGTAAGTCGCGCGTACAAAAAAAAAAAAAAAAAAAAAAAAAAAAAAAAAAAAAGAAATGGCAATCGAGCTGATAGGTTGACTTTTTTTTTCGTAGGCCTTCCGCAATGGGGTCGGCCACATGGAAATGCAAACACTTTTTACAAAAGTGATTCTGCCCATATCCGCCGTGTGTTTGACTGCTGTCGTCTTGCCCCTGATCGTCGCGCTCGTCAATGTTCACATTCTTGGTACGATAGAAGAATTCGAGTTTCAAGGGACGCGCGCAATCTCATCCTCTTTTTTTTTTTTCTCTCTCTCTCTCTCTTTTTTAGCCCCCAGCGACATGGCTGTGCGCATCCGGATAGTGCAGCTCATGTACCCCGTGAGCATGATCGGTCTCGGCGGCTACTACATTGGCAGGGCCGGCTCACGCATCAGCCGCCAATGGATCGACACCATCCGCGAAGATCACTATCTCGTTGGTCGCACCTTGCACAATATCGATGAATGAAATATCCTAAAATCCTTCTTCCTCGTAACTTTTGTTGCCACAACCCCATTTTTACCATTACCCTGTAGTCTCCCCCTTCTCCCCCCATTTGCTTTTTCTCTTCCTTTTCCACAGCTGTAAATAAACCAAAATTATCAAATGGAATCCTACAACAGCAATTTTCCTTACTGCACTTTTTTGAAAAACTCATTTTCATCAGCAAATGGACGCATTCTTCCATGTGGATGAATGGCACCGCGATCCGAGGAACCACGTTTTGCCAGGTTAAAATTCGCGACTATACCCCTTGGAAAATCGATGGAAAATCGTCATTTTTGAAAATCGATGTGGCGCATTATCGAGTGCTTGCAGCTCCATGAAATTTTGGCATATGAGCATTTCGGTCTCTCTCTTTTCAGAACAATAGTAAAAACCGGGGATGGATCTGACCGTTGGCAAGAAAATTGACAATACTCCATAAATTCACAATTTTGTCTCTAGCGCGTCAAGCTGCTATTCGACCAGGCTTAAATCTTGCAAGAAGTGGAAAGACACCACGCACAAGAGGGTCATTTTATCCCTGCCCGGCAACGCCGATGCGCAACATTTGTACGCTTGCAACGCCCAATCAAACATTTCAGCTTCGTTTTTCTCGGCAATGGACAAGACAAAAGATGGCGTGCTGCTGTGACAATACATGCAGAATTCGATTCTCTGTCGGATTAACCCAGTTTCACCAGCGTACGACCAAAAGTGATGCAGAAATTTTTTTTTGTATGAAATGATTAGTTTTATTGGACTTCAACTAATCATTTTCGGTATTAATAACAGTGAGGGTAATATAATAATCAGAATAAAGGGGAAACAGAAGGGGGAGGGTGCAATACGTGGGGCGGGGAAAGGGCGTTTTAGCCTGTCAAAGTCGTGGATTCCTTGTTAATAACATTTTTAACGTGGTATTTCCAGACAGCGAGGATGGAATCGTTCATGAAGGGGAGGTTATCCGGGGGGCAGCGGGAGGGGTGGCATAGCCAGTCTCGGATCTTCGTGTCATGGACGTGGACGTTGAATTCCATGCGTTTGCGAGTCCAAATCGCAAGTTTCGGGGGGCAATTGAAAATCATGTGCATGTCATCTTCAGCTGGGTGAGTGCAGCAGCTGCATGCGGGCGTGGGCGCGTGGATGTTGTTGTGGCGGTAAAGATGGGCTGCGGTGGGGAGACTTTCATGTAACAAACGCCACCAAATCGTGAGTGTGCGGTGTGAGATGGCGGGGTGGCCCCACAGTCTCTTCCAATCCTTCGGCTCGCACTCATCACGATATGGCGTGACACGGGGTCCCGCTTGATGGTGTCTGGGCGTCGCTGGGGGCAGTTGAAAACGCGGATGCATGGTGTGGCGCGTCAATTTCGGTGTGGCGGCACCAATCGGTACTGGTTTCTTGGAGAGCGGGGTATGAAGGTATGCGCGTCTCGTCAAGGCATCTGAGGCCCAGCCTGGCGTGTCTCGTATGGAATCGAGGATCAATTCCATGCGTTTTCGCCAGGGGAAAGTTGTTGCAAGGCGAGGGGTAGGCGCTGCGGCCGCAGTCCATAGATCATCTGTCGCGTATCCGCGATGCAAGGCGCCACCAAAGAAGCTGAGCAGTGGGTCGGTGGTGTTCGACGGGTCGCGCAAAAGTGATGCAGAAATATTTTTTCTAACATTTGGCTTTGATTGCCCATTCCTCGAAAACAGCTTGATCGACCTCCGATTTTTATTGCAGATTTGCTTAGAGAGAAGGGGTCAACGCACCTAATGATATGACTCTCAGATGTCCAATGTGTAGGTTGCCAAACGGATTTGAGAGACCTGAACGTCTCAAAGCGGGGGACCCCTCCAGATACATTTTGACCTGACCCACCTTTTTTTTTCTAAATTTGAAAAAAAAATCGTCGCCAAGCAAGGGCTCATCGCAACGCCACGAAACTTTTACATGTAGTGGATGTTGCCCCTCTCTTCTCAGAAAAAAAATAAAAAACCGAAGGTCAACCATGTGGTTTGTCGGGAAGCACGGCATTGCTGAAAATTTGGCTGTAGCGCGTTTTTGTAAAATTCATTTCGTGGTAAAATCATGATTCGATCATCGCCAAACTTTGCCACTTGGCTTTTTCAGCGTCTCTCTTTGAAAGAAAAATTAAAAAACCAGATGTTGATCGGGCCGTTTTCGTGGCATGCGCCGTTTTCAAGAATTGGCATTTGGCACAAATCCATGCATGGATGATGACCACCAACACAAATCGTGAATCGATTGCCTCCCAACCTTTGCCCTTTGAATATTTCGCCGCGCCTTATTCAACAACACAACAACATGAAAACTTATTAAGATTGACTGGATCGTTTTACAGATGAATTCGAAATCTCGACATTTTTACAAATGCAGAATTAAATGCCACAAATCACCGTGGTTGCTTGGGTGGCCCAAAATCTACACATTTAATGTTTTACCGACGCGACTCTTTGAAAAACCGTTCAAACCAGGAGTCGACCGAGTCATTGTGCAGATGAATCCAAAATTCTGACATTTCCACAAATCCGCACGAGTCTCTCAAAATATTTTGTGGATCGCGGTGAAATGGCACCGATCGAAAGAGACGCACTCGGGTGTCATTTCCTGATTGTTTGCTTTCCCGATGAATGAACTTTGCCCGCTTGCAAAAGTCGATCAAACATTGGATCAATCTTCAAAGATGCTTTTCTCGACAACTGGAAAAATAACTAGCAATGCTTTTAACGTGCCAAATGCTGCTGCTGAATCATCATAGAATGAAACAAGTTTCACGGCAATCTGATCAAAACTGGCCGAGGAAATACAATTTTTCAACAAAAAATTCAATGGCGATTTACTCGACTACTGTCCAGTCAACCCCCGATTTTTATTTCAGATTTAATAAAAAACAGGGGGGCAAAGCATCTAATGAGATGACTTGCAGGGCGCTAGCTTGGGTTTTAACTTTTTGCATCGGTCATTTCACCAGCTTGCAGCAGCCCACGCCACTCTATCATACACACATACAGCGCACAAAAACCTGCAAAAAAAATAGAACAGAAAAAAATTTCCATGCAATTTATGCACCTAAATTTGGAAGTGTCAAACCTTAAATTTTTGCAAAAAATCTTGGCCAAAGTAGGCACTTTTCTCAGTCGATCGCCGTTCATCATGCGTCACTTTTTGGACATTTTTTCTACGTTGTTGGGGCAACCTTGCATTTTGTCGTCTGCCAATACTGTAGCAAATGGTCGGAGTTACCTACTTGGGATGCATTGATCACTCGGAGTTCGAAAATTCCCAAATTTGGCATTTTCTGAGATTGAAATGTGTGACCCCTGAGTGACCCCTGAATTTTTCAAAAGTGGTCGCAGCGCTTTGGGAGTTAAAGCTTTTTTGTTGCAAAATATACGCTGCTGATGAATTTGATGCGGCTATTTTTGAGCGAGGTCGACCATGCAGATGGACAGATGAATGCAAAATAGTACAAATACCGGGACGTACAGTAGGAGGTTTTTGGCATTTTCGAGTCCAAAAAAAAATAATCGGGCGGCGGGGGTCTGTCTTGACTCTTACTGTAGTGTGTAGTCTGTCAGGTCTCGGCGGCTCTTCTTAATAAACGTAAGCATCGTCAAAAAAATACAAAAGCATCATCGTTTATAAATTATTTACGTAATAAAAATAAAATACTGTAGTAATAACTAATAATACAGTAACAAAGGATATGATAATAGAGGGGATCAAGGGTGCCAAGCAAGAGTAAGAAGAAGATGCAAAAGGTCGAAACTCGAAAGTGGCGAAAGGAATGGTAAGAAGGATGCAACGCAACTGGGATGATGATGAAGAAAGAAGCGGAGGGGATGGAAAAAGTTTCCAGACGTGAAGAAATGAAAAGAAAGAGAATATCATACGTACTGTAGTACAGTAAAAGGATTTATTTCTCGACAATGGTCCCTTTTTATACTTTTTTTCTATCATAATTCCTTTTCTTGATGGTCATGCGGATGGTCTTGATACAACAGTATGATCCGGAAATACTACTGTATGCCTATGAAACTGGCGCTTCTTCAGAAACTTCTTGCTTATCTGGCCCCAAATTAGGACCAGATGATGATGGAAAATTATTATTCAATTCTCCAACGTTGCTACAATATGATGAACCTGTGATACTGTAATTTTTTTTCGCGAATCGGATCACTTACTGTAGTCTCGAGAAATCTCGAGATTCGTGTTTGCTACAGTAGTACAGTAGTACGGGCGTGCGTAGTAGTGAAAACCCAGAGCCAATCAGCCAAATAATACTGTATTTTATGATACGAGTTTCTCCCGATGAGCCTTGCAGGATGATAGCTTCTAAAAATCTAGACCAGTGGATACTCGACTCAAGCCTCCAATAATGCCAAGTTTTTTTTTTTGCAAATCAGATGGTTCAGTCCTGAGAAAATGCACTTTTTATAAAATCAGGGTTAAAACGGCCCCTGAAGCCTGAAGGCTATCTCGCCGAAAACTTAATGCGATGTCCTCAAACCGCAAGCGCTTTACTGTAACCGCGTTTGCCCGCTGATTCATTTGAGGTGTCTCACATATCGTGGCGCTCAGCCGTTGCAGCTGTACTACGAGACCAAATAATGTTGGCGGCGGTTTTACCCCCTTTACGCCTATGAAACTGGCGCTTCCTCAGAAACCTGCTCATCTGGCCCCAAATTTGGACCAGATGATGGAAAATTCAATTCTCCAACGTTGCTAATTTTTTTCGCGAATCGGATCACCCAGTCTCGAGAAATCTCGAGATTCGTGTTTGCTAGTGAAAGTCCACCAGAGCAAAAAAGTATTTTACGTACGCGTTTCTCCCGATGAATCTGACCGTATGACGCCACATTCATACCAGTGGAGAGTGACCCTAAACTTCGATGATTCCAAAAATTTTTAGAGATCGGATCGCAGAGTCTTGAGAAAATGCATTTTGCGTACATTCAAAGCCAAAACAGAATCAAAACTCTCCCTGAAAGCTAACTCGCCGAAAACTTGACGCGATGTCCCCAAACCACAAGCGCTTTTACCGCGTTTGCCCGCCGATTCATTTGAGGTGTCTCACATACGGTATGATATAGTGGCGCTCAGCCGTTGCAGCTGTACGAGACCAAATGTTGGTGGTTTTACCCCCTTTACGCCTATGAAACTGGCGCTTCCTCAGAAACTTGCTCATCTGGCCCCAAATTTGGACCAGATGATGGAAAATTCAATTCTCCAACGTTGCTAATTTTTTTCATGAATCGGTTCACCCAGTCACGAGAAATCTCGATATTCGTGTTTGCTAGAGAAAACCCACAGCCAAATAATATTCTACGCGTTTCTCCCGATGATCCAGACCATATGGCGTCAAATTTAGACCAGTGGAGCTTTGGCTCAAGATTCCGATGGTTCCAAGTTTTTTCGCAAATCGGATCTGTGATTCTTGAGAAATCTCGAGATTCGCGTTTTGCTAGTGAAACCCCAGAGCCAAAATAATATTTTACGCGTTTCTCCCGATGTGCCTTCCAGCATGGCTCAAATAACGATTGCAGTACCGCCAGATTGAGTTTTTTCGAACGAGAAGGCGCGGAATTGTCAGTGTGCGCATATTGTATTATAGTGCAACATGAAAAGTTCAGCAAAATGCATGCAATTTAATCGAATACAACAAATAAAAAAAAAGTAGATGCAAAAAAAGGTGGGGCATGATTCCTCCTACTGTAAAAATACAAAAAGACATGCGTAGTGCAAAGGAATAGGCAATAACTAGTACAAAAAGGGCGGGGATAAAACTAAACGAGGGGTGTCGCTCAATGTTTCCGCCTCTTACTCGAGAATTCAATGTGGCGCACCTGGTGCATGACGTCCGGGAACCACCATTGGATGACAAAGGTCACAGCGTAGCGGGGCAAAAAGGAGACGACAATGGCCACAAAGAAGGTGAGCCAAAAGTTCCACGTACCAAAGACCTTGAAAGCCATGCCGTACATGGTCGTATTAATAAAGGCGCCATAGATGACGACCCAGAGGAAAATGATGGCGATTTCCAGGATGACAAACACCCATTGGAACCAAGTCCAATAGTATGTGTTGAACCCGGGCATCATGTTGGCCAAAACAACGGCTGTGACGGCAACAGACGTGGACATTTGCAGACCCGACTCGGGCAACCCCTGCGGATTCGGGTTGACTTGGTACGAGAAGAAGAACGCGTAAAACACGACCACTGACATCCACACGCCGTCGAAAAAGTAGATCCAAAAGCGCCATTTTGTGTAAAGCGTCTGTTTGAGTCCAATCAAGTACGCCTGCGGGTATTTTTGCAAGTACTTTGACGTGATATCCTGATCCGTAGCGCCTGATGGGATGGTGAGCAAGAAAAAGAAGAAGAAAAACAGTAAAAAAATGAGTTCGCGTGTACAGAAGTTTTTTTTTTGCGGGTCCCTCCCCTTTTTTTCAATTACCCAAGACGCAGACAGGGGCGACAGTGAACAACAGATTGTACAGCTGCAGGAACGAGTAGTCGTAAAAGATGTTGCCTGAGAATTGACTGTAAATTTGGAACCAGAGCGAAGGAAAGACCCAAAACACGTTTTTGAAAAAGAAGTTGAGGATCATCTCGGAGATGCGTTCGTAATTCCAATGGCCCTGGACGAGCAGGAGCTTGCGAAGGAAGCGGAATTGGGCAATGGCGTAATCGGCGGCCATGGATGCCTGGACGCCCTCTTGACCGGCAATGCCGACGCCCACGTTGGCGGCTTGAATCATGGACACGTCGTTTGCACCGTCGCCGACGGCAAGCGTCACGACCTTCTTGTGCGTGCGGATCAGCTCGACGACAAGGGCCTTTTGCAGCGGGCTGACACGGCAGCACACAACGCTCTTGCACTGCACGGCAATGTCCACGAGTTGCAGCTTGAGCTCGTCATTACCGTCGTCAAACACTTCGGTCAGCGCGGCACCGTCAATCACAAGACCAAAGTGCGCGTCCTCGGCGGCTGCTTGCTGTTTTTTCATTGCCGACGCGAATTGGCTGGCAATGGATGCTCCTTCTTGCGTTTCCGGGGCATCCTCGCCATGGGTCTCCTCGGTGGTGGCCTTTGCGTCGTCCTTGGCACCGCCGCCTCCACGTACCACGAGGATTTCCAGGGACGTGTCGAGCAAATTACACGAATAGCCAATATTGATGGCCGTCTCGAGCTTGTCGCCGGTCAAGACCCAGATCTTGATGCCTGCGTGGCGCAAGTCATCAATGCACTCGGGGACACCATCTTGCAGTTTGTCTTCGATGGCTGTGGCGCCCAACAATGTGAGATGCTGCTCGAGCTCATCGTGAAGCACATCCATTTTTTGTGTGCGATCTTCGAGCGCCGTCGTTGCTTCGTGCATGCGTGCTTGCCAATCTCGGAACGCATTGCGTGCATTGCTGTCAGAATCGAGCACGCGATAACCGAGAACGAGGGTGCGCAAGCCATTTCGCGAATATTCGTCAATATCGTGCTGAGTTTGCTGCATGCGCGCCTGATTGAGGGGCGAAGACGCGTCAAGGCGGCTGAACATGATGTTGTCTGCGCCTTTGCAGTAAAGCACGGTGTCGTTCCAAGGAGCCGGGCGCTTCACAATGACGCTCATGCGCTTGCGCGTGGAATTAAACTCGAAAACGTGCAATAATTCAAATGCGTATTGCGTGCCGAGAATATCGACCAACATTTCCTTGTTGTGCGCGCCACGACCCAAATAGGCAAAACCGACGTTCTTGGCCGTTTGCACGAGAGCAGCCTCGTCGGGCGATTCGGCCTTGTATTCGAGTTGCTCGTCAACCGTTGGATCGACGCGTTTCAATCGTTCCTCGGCCAATCGTTTCTCAACGTCGCTGTCCTTGTCTTCTTGGACTTCGGGCCGGCTACTCGTGCTATGTCTTCTGCTTGGCTTACCGCGGCGCCATCGATGCTTGCGCTTGCCGCCACCCGTGGACAGCGTTGATGACGTGTGTTGCGACGATTGCGGCTGCTGTTGTTGCTGCTGTTGGTCTATTTCGGTCATCTCGCGCTCCAAGTGGCGCACATCGTCGTCGTCCTCGAGCTCTGATTGCACGGTGTTGCCTTGCTTGTCTAATCGTTCCACAACACACGTGTGACACAGCGCCAACAGTGTGAAAAAGTCGTGTAGCGCGTGTCCATGATCCGTTTGGTCGTCTTGCAGATCCTTCATCAGCTGTGGATCGGCAAAACTCAGATGCCGCTCGTCGGTGCTCGCGTATTTTGGCTGGAAAAGCTGTTTCATGGCCTCCTTGTACTCGTCAAGCACCGCAAGGCGCGCGGCTTGACCATTGTCGTGGCTGTTGTCGCCCAATTCGTCGTCATGGTCGACATGTGGCTTCTCAGGGTCGGTGCCTTGTTGCTGATCTTGCTGATCACGGATGCGCGCGCCACGCGCAGCTTCAGTCTCGGGCGCAAAGTTGTTGTTGCCATATCGTTGGCCATTGATCGAGCATTCGCGGAATTCCATCATGTTGCGCGTCAATGTGCCCGTCTTGTCCGAGAACATGTATTCAATTTGCCCAAGATCGTCCGAGAGATGCCACTAGAATTTTTTTTTAAAAAAAACAGGCGGGTTTAGCAGGGGTACAGCTCATGACGCGCCCATAAAAAAAACAAAAGTGAATCGTACCGATTTAGGGATACAGGGCGACTTTGATTCATCATCCCACATGTCAAGGTCACTCCAAATGAAAAATGCCTAAAAAGAGAGACAGAGTGAGACAGAAGATCAAGGGGATAAAAATAGGACAGGTTAAACAAAATGCATTGGACGGGTGCATATGCATGAATTGAAGCAAGTTTGCCTCCTTTTTTTTTTTTTTTGTTTTTGTTTCTGCAGTACCTGAAATGTCTTTACAAATTCAATGGACACGTAGAGCGAGATTGGGATGATGTTTTGGAAAATGATCAAGCTCGACCTGGAAAAAAAAGGGACGGAAAACGAGTGAATTCCATGATCCTGGACAGCCATGGACGATTCTTTTTTTTTTTTTTTACCAGAAATTGAGAAAGCCAAAGTAGGTAGGGGACTCGCTGCGCTGTGTGAAGAGGGATGATCCGCTCATGCCGTCGTTTTGCTGCTTGATGACGCCGGCCATGATGGCACATACCAAACAAAGCAGTATGAGGACGGCAAAGGCAATAAAGATCTACAAAACGACAGGGGGAAAATGAGACACATGGTGTCTTTTTTTTTCGTTCTTGGGTCTTGTTACCTCTGAATTCATGTTTTTGTCGACCTGGCTGCGTTTGCTTGGTGTTTCGCCGGAATTGAGCATGATCTTGGTATCTGTGCCGGTGAAGACGACGATGGCGATGGCCCAGGGGGTGTTGCGGACGACATGGCCACGCAGGAGCAAATTGTCAATGGAAAGAGGCAATTTTGATAATTCTTTCCAGCTGTTTGTGTCGTTTGTCATGACCATGGTGCCCTGATAGCTGTACAGATCGGGCGTGGGTGCAGGGCTTTCGATGTAAAAGTGCTGGTCGAGGCAATCGTCGCCGTTTTGGGCGTGCATGGTGGATGCGACGGCGGTGCGCGGCTTGAGATTGGTTTCACCGTCCAAATCCTTTGTTTCGACAAAGCAAATGCCGTGCTCGCTGTCTGCACTGGCAAGAAGGATACAGTCTGCTGGGCAGCTTTCGCCATTGCGTAGCAGGAGCAAGTCGCCCACACGCACGTCCTTTGAAAGCACCGTGGCAAACTTGCCAGTGCGCGCGTTGTCGTCATTTTCGTCATTTTCGTCGTTTTTGTGCTTCTTTTTCGTCGTTTTTGCGTCGTGGTCATTGGGATTGGTGTAGCCGTGCAGGCGTCGCGTTGGCGTGGAATTGTAGCGGGCATCGACCTTGTGTCGCTGGTAATCCTCAAAGCCGTCCTTGACGGCCGAAATAAAGACGACGGCACAAATAGGCAACAGGGTCAAGACAGGCGATTTGACACCAAACATGGGCAGCAATTGGATGATGGCCATGATCAAAAAGTACATGTTGGCGGCGCGGCGGAATTGCTCGAATAGATTCTTTGGCACAAACGTGTACCATGTGTATTTGGACGTGCGGATGCGATTGGTCACGAAGCTTTGCTTTGGGCCGCCCTTGCCGCCGCTTTTGCAGTCCTGAGGTGCAAGTTCCAAGTTAAAATACACGCGCCGGCTGCCAGACGCCACAGGCCGCAGCCGCACAGACGTCGACCGCCGCAACGATGCCGTCATGGACCGCCGCAACGTGCGGGATGCCACCGACCCGCGTCCAGTGTGAAGGCTACTCGCGCCGTCTTGCTGATGCTCGCCGCCCGAGTGCCGTTGAGAATAAGGCTGGCTGTCGTCGGTGCTCATTTACTCGGGAAAGGCCGTAAAATCTAACTCGGTCCCGATTTCTTGAAGTGCAAAAAAAAAGGGGGAAAGAGAGAAAAGAGAAAGAGGAGCGAGCGACTGGAAAGAGAAAAAAAGGGCACCCAAGGCACAAATAAAAAAAAAATGAGACAAAAAGCTAAAACAAGTGGAAAAAAAGCAAAAAAGAAAAAAGAAAGTAAAAAAAAAAAGAAGCAAGAGAAGGCTATATTTTTTGGAACTCAGGGGTCTTGTCTCCCTTTCTCGACTTCTTTTTGGTACCCGCCGTATGGGTTTTGCATTCGATCAACACCCACTTTTTGCTTGTGCCCACCCTTTTTTCATTTATTTATTGCGAGGTGGGCTTGCATTGCTTGGCGCAGAAGCCCATTTTTTTGTAAAATGCTTTGCAATGTGCCACAGAGATGACACGAGAACCCTTCTTGGCATAGTCTGTACCGAGTCCAGATCATGAAAAAGGTGCCTCTGTTTTTTTTTTTTTTGCTTTTGTGCCTAAGGAGAGGGGCGCCCAATGTCGTAATTGCCTTATTTGGTATGCGTTCTTGAACAAGAAAGCAACTTTTAAACGCCGCTGCCGCGCCGCGCAATTCAGCTTTGCTGCGCTCATCCTCCATCTGCCTCGCACCTGATCTGGCCGGCTCGAGATGGCGCGCTAAGCACTATTCGTCACGGGTCGATCACAACGTTGACCAAAATGTCCACTGTGCTTCATGCGCGTCCTCTTTGTAGAGTGGAGAAGCGCCGATGGTGAACTGGGATTCTTTTTCGCTAAAATTCGGCCATTTGCGCGTTTGGAAGAAGCTGGCAGCCCATTTGGCGCATGTGGTTGGGCATCATAGTGGTGGCCGGCCTTTTTTTTTCGTTCCATGTTGCCATTGCGATTTTTTTTCTTGGCAGAACAACGAGAAGATGGACAACAATGCGCCAAATAAAGAATGTAATTCGATGCATGACGCATGACCTGTCTCTCAACGCGTCTTTCTTCGTCATCGTTCATGCCTCTATTGTTCAATTCGTCTTTTATTGCACGCATACAACAAACGAAGGGAGGAGTTAGGGAGGGGCGAGTGAATTGAGTCGAGAAAAAGGCAAAAATTGGGCAGATCGACAGGACAATTCCAAAAAAAAAGGAGATTGAGCCTTGCCTCAATTCAAAGTGGAAAGGGTCTGTGGGTGGGCCAATTTGTCGGCCGGGCCCTGGGTAGCTGAGTTGTTGTCTCTTTTCTTTTGACACACACGCTTTTTTTTTTTTACCGTTTTTCTTCGTATTTTTGCTCACCCCCCATGGACCCAGCCGCCGAGGAACAACTTAAACAGCAGCTATCTGGCGTTATGAAGGACGAATTGGACCGTCAGCGCTTGCGGGAAATGCAGCAGCGCGAGCAGGACATCTTGGCCGAGACACGCGCCTTGCAAGGCGACTCTTGGGACGAAGACGACGACTCGGACGACGAACGTCGACGCCGTGGCAGCCGCCTTCATCTCGCTCGGCCGTCTGTGCCTGACCAGCGGTTCGAGAAGCAATTTGAGCGCAGTGTGAACGCGCTAAAGGAGCAAGGCGCGTCGCGCACCACCATTTTTTTGTCCGCCGTCGTCAAAGACCAGGTCATCATGCCCTTCATCAATGGTTTTGTCTGGTGCATTGCTGGCCACGCATGGCGCTGGTACCGCATGCCGCGTGGCCAGCGCAAAGCAGCCGCTCGCGAATCATCCAGCTTTTTGCGTGGAATCAAACATGGCGTTGGCCGCTGGTTCTCGTAAGGCAACATTGGGCAATTTGAGTGTCTTGACGAGAAACGCGCCCTTCAATTCACCTCACACTTTGTTTTTTTCTTCTTTCTCTCTTTTTGCCAACAGAAATGCCTACCATACCCTCGTCCACTGGCCCGCATTGATCGCACCACCCTCATCCGCGTCCAATTCCCCTTCAAACTATCCAAAGCTCGCGTAGACCCCTTTCCGCCGTTGTATTTTGTATTCCCCTCCTGTTTCCACCATCATCCACACTCAATAAACGCGTGACCTAGCGTCTATTTTGCCAAAATTGGCCTCTTTTCTCCCATCTAGCCTAAATAAGCACGCCACTGCTCCCTTTACTCCCTTGTCATCATCATCAATTGCATCGAAGGAAGAGCAACGATTGGTGACAAGGGAATGCAATGCATTCATTTGCAAGATTTTACTCTTTTTTATACATTCAAGAGTTATTGACGATTTTTTTTCCCCATTGTTGCATCACATAGACACCTGCGCCACCACAAAATACGATTTTCCAGCAAGAAAGTGATTTTGAAAATACCACCCCCTTGCATTGGTCGCGCAAAATTAAAAAAAAACAAAAAAAATCAGCTTGATGTGGAAAAAGAGGTATATTACAGGATTTTCTATGACACAAATCTAAACTTGGGGTGGGGGATGGCGCCACGGATTGACAATGAAGAGTCAAGTCTAAGATGAGGGGGCTGGACGCGTGATTTTCACAATGAATTGCCTCTCGCGGCCTGCGCGGCGATCGAGCTGCAGGTGGCACACCAGTCCATGACTTTCCAGGATGGCCATGACCTCTTTTGGGCGGTTCTCGTTGATCAGTAACAGGTAAAACACGCCCTTGGGCGACAACAATTGCGCGACAAGCGGCAACAGCTGGTCAATGACCTCGCGGCCATCAATGCCGCCGGCCCACGCGGCTTCGATCCCGTGGCTGCCCACTTCCTCGGAAGTCGTCACCACATACGGCGGATTGAAGCACAAAATATCGACGCGATGTTGGAGACGCGTCAAAAGGCCGTCCACCAACGATGTTTGCACAGAATCCACGTTGCCCGCTTGATTGGCTCGCACCGTGCGCTGCGTCGCCACACACGCGCGTGCATTGATGTCAGTCGTCAGAAAAACTAAAAATAAAATCAGACATTCCATCCGATAAGCAAAAAAGAAAAAAAAAAGAAACACGCGATCCGAGCAACTTACCGGCTTGAGAGCCCATGATCTTGGCCAAAAAAGTGGTGACGCACCCGGACCCTGATCTGTAAAATAGAAAAAAAAGGCGTCAGTGCCCTGCACGTCATAGCAATGGCAACGGGGGGAGAGCAGCCGGCCTGAACCAATAATGTAAAAAGAAAAATGCACTGACGGTGCTGTGTTTACCCGATCTCCAAGCACAAACAAGGTCCCATAGCCTTGAGTGCCGCGGCATCTTCCTCAAGTGCATCTAACAACAAAAAAGTGTCCTCTAAAAGACGAGAAAAAAATTCGCGCGAAAAAAAGCGAGTTTGAGAACATTTCGCGGGAAATTGGCGAGTTGTCACGATCCCGTTCTTTACCGGCAGGCTCGTAAATGTGGTCAAAGTCGTCGCGAGTCAGGTGCGAGAGGTCCGGTGTTGGGATCATGGCATAGAGTGCTGAAAAACAAGAGAAACAGGAGAGTTTCAGGCAGCGCTCTCTCGTTTGCATGAAAATCGGGTGTCAGATCACCATCGCCGAATTTCTTTCAATTCGCGCGCTAGTGTACGGATAAAATTGAAAGGGAGCCCCCCAGCCTTTTTGTGTATTGGAAGCCCTTTTTTTCTCTTTCTTTTTTCTTTTTTTTTTTTTCTGCAAACCATCCAAGTCTCCTTTGGCTGCATTGCCTTTTTCCCACTCAATCATGTCGGATCTTCGCATTAAGGGCTACAATGCCTTGCTCTCGCCCAATTATGTCACCGAGGAGTTTCCCCTTGTAAAATCATCACGCTTTTCCATTAGCCTGCGCCACGTCCACTCACACTTTTTCCTGCTTTCTACAGACAGATCAATCGATGAAGACCATCACGCAAGGTCGCGAGGACATTGCCAACATTATCCACCATAAGGATGATCGCCTCCTTGTCATTGTGGGTCCCTGCTCCATCCATGATACCATTGCAGCCCGAGAATATGGTAAAAGCCCAAAGAAAGAAGCGAGCCCGAGTCTCGTTTTGCATGAATCTCATATCCATTTTTTTTTTCTTGTGGCACGCAGCGGCGCTGCTTTTGGAGGCCAAGGAGCGCTACAAGGACGACTTGGTCATTGTCATGCGGTCTTATTTTGAAAAGCCAAGAACGACGATCGGATGGAAGGGATTGATCAATGATCCGGATATCGACGAGAGGTTAGGATGAAAAAAAAAATGTCGTCAATGGACGTGGGGCACGTGGACAAAAGGACGTTTTGCCGAAAAGAATCCCGCTTTTGCCAATGACGCGCGCTGATCCCTTTTTTCTTTCCGGTTAGTTTTGACATCAACAAGGGGCTGCGCATTGCGCGTGGATTGCTGGCGACGCTGACGCAGATGGGGATGCCTGTGGCGGTGGAATTACTGGATACCATTTCCCCTCAATACCTGGCGGACCTGATCTCGTGGGGTGCAATTGGCGCACGGACCACCGAGTCACAGCTGCATCGTGAGCTCGCGTCTGGCAGCTCGTTCCCCATTGGATTCAAGAATGGCACCGACGGCAATCTGACCATTGCGCTCGATGGCATCCGCGCGGCTTCCGTTCCACACCACTTCCTTGGTATCACGCGTGAGGGTGTCGTCGCCATCACCCACACCACAGGCAACGATGACTGCCACGTCATCCTACGTGGCGGGTCCTCAGGACCAAACTATGCCGAGAAATACGTAAAAGATGCAAAAGACAAGCTCGTCAAGCAAAACCTCGCCCCATCCATCATGATCGACTGCTCGCACGGCAATTCCAACAAGGATTTCCGCAATCAGCCCAAAGTCGCAAAGGACGTCGCCGATCAAATCGCCGCAGGCGAAAATGCCATCACGGGTGTCATGCTTGAGTCCCACATCAACGAGGGCAAGCAATCCGTGCCGTCCGACGGCCCCGCCGCCCTGAAATATGGCGTCTCCATCACAGACGGATGCATCGATTGGGACACAACCGATGACGTCTTGGACCTCTTGGCCACAGCCGTCAAGAATCGCCGCGCAAAGCTTGCATAAAAAAAAAAAAGAATTGCCCGACAAAAGTCGCATCCCTACTTGTCAATGTATTCTTGTTGTCTGTCCTTCCTCCCCATCCCCTTGTTGTCCTCCCTCCAGTTGTTCTATTTTATCCAATAAATAATAAATCTCGACATTTGCAACGACGATAACCATTTTCAACGTTTTCAGATAAAAAAAAGAGCTTTATTACAATGCGCAAAAGTGAGGAAGAAAGAGAGGGTGCGGAAGGGGTGAGTTGGGGATGTTCAAATGCCGAGGAATATGTAAAATGTGGAAAAAAACGAATAAAAGGAAGAAAAAACGTCTACGCGTTGCTCGTGACCTTGTCCAATGCTGGTCGGATGTGCTCAATCTTCTCCAAAAACACATCGAGCGAGCGCACAAAGATGTCTTGAGGAGGAATGATGCCGGTGGATTCGACATTGAAGATAAAGTGATCGCGGAAGCGCGACAGGCGCACCTTGCCTTCGAATTCGGGGTGGCGCAGGCACTCGCGGCTGACGGTGTCCTTGCGCGGATTGACAACCTTGGCAACAGACTTGCCGCCCTGCTTGACCACCTTGATGACACCCTCGGGGAAGCAATTCTGGAACTTGATCGCGTCGTCGCCCTCAATGGGCTCGAGAATCTCGATGCTCGGCAGTAATCGGTACGACGCCGTGGCCACGGGCGACCACTTGGCGTGTTCTCTGCCAATGCCCTTGGTGCAGTGCAGCTCCATGTCAATCTCCTGGCCAGGGCGCAGCTTGGCAATCAAAATATCATCTTGCACAGGGCCAATCTTCTCATCCGCAAACTTTTCTTGCTGATTGCCCTTGGGCTCCCAGACCAAGTCGCGCGAATATACTAATCAAGAGAATAAAAATTAACGGGTTAGACGCGTCAATTCTGTGTTTTTTTTTTTTCCTCTTTTTCCTTTTTTTTTTTCTGCGCGCCCATGAAATCATGCTTTACCATGGCTGTTGATGAATGCTTTCTTGGGGTCGGTCTCGTTCTCGTCAGCTTGGGGATTGCGCTGGCACTTGATCTTGAGCTTGAAGACGAGTGTGTTGAGATCCGTGGGGTTCTCATCGGCTAAATCAATTAGAATCAGATGAGCATTGGCATCTTAAAAGGCAAAGCAGTGGCAGCTTAATAGGCAAGGCATTGACAACTTACACGTTCGATAGTCAAAGCACTCGGGAGGCGCCCTGATGGGAATTAGACCCAGGCGATGCGCCAAGACCTCGTCCTGGATGATCGATGTGTTGTTCATCACGTAAACGTTCTCAATGGCCATTGTAGGCACCTGCAGCATCAAAAGGGTCAAGGGTTAAGTGCTCAAGCCACGGCAATCTCTTTTTCCTTTTATTTTTACCTCGGCAATCATGACACGACGGAAAGCATTGGCAATGGAGGCATCAATGCCAATCAAATCAAATTCAATGCTGTGGTCAGACAGGCGATTGATGGTCACCTTGAAATTCTGCGAGTAGAAAAAAGAGGGGCCTGTCAACAACGGCCATTTGGGCACGCTGCGCGTCGCTTTGTTACCTCTTTAAAGGCCTCGAGATCCCAGACGTTGCTGATCCCAGGGTATTGGTGGGGATAGTCGCTGCCGCTCACACTCGTCACGCGATCCTTCTCAACAAGCACGCGCTGACGAAGGAATTCGACATTTTCCGGTAGATTCGTCGTGCCAACCATTGCAAAAATTAATGTAAAAAAAAAAAAAAGCGAAAGAAAGAGGCGCAAAACGAGCCCGCTTTGTTCTTTAACCTCATTTCAAGCCACACCACACACACTTCCGAATTTGAATCTCCGCATTTCATGCCTCTCCTGCGCATCCGCCCAGGAATTGAACGTGCACCTCCTCCCCCTGATCACAAAAGACGCGCTCACGATGGAAAAAAAAGAGAGAATCACGCGTGCCGTTTATTTATTTTGCCTTTTTTGTCTGCTTGGTCTTTTGTTTCGTCGACGCGTACGCGAACACGGCCATGATACCCACGAGGCCAAAGACAAGGGCCGCAAAAGGCAAACGAATGGCATATTCAAAAGGCGGGAAGTAGTCTTGCCACGGGTTGCTCTCGTCCACAAAGGGCTTTGCATAAAAATAAAATGAATAAAAAAATATAGGTGAGAGCGTGTTTTTTTGAAGTGCACGTGCTCTCTCGTCGCAACCAAGAGAACGCGAACCGCGCTCGTGGCCTTACCATCACCATGGACCACAAGGTGTAATAGATGAAGATGGCCCAACCGCTGAAAAAGGCACCAGCGCCTACCAGTTTGTCTGTACTCGAGCTCTACAGGAAAGAAAACAAGGTCAGAGCGCCGCGTCTTGTATATAGCTCGTCCATACCATGGTTGAAAAGGGGGGTATGCTTATGCGAAAGAAAGACGAGAAAGAAAGAAAAAAAAAAGAGCGCTCGACGTGGCAAAATGCGGTGGAAATTGAGTGCCAGGCATGCCCCCGTGACAGGGCCCAAGGGCAGGCCAAAAAAGGCAGCTTAACAATGGCGTGCTTGACGAAAGCGCGCGTCGCAGAGCTGCTCGCCTGCATTATGAATACTACGTGATCAAGGATACCATGGCGCTCTCTGCTCTCCCAAAAGCCAAAACCAAACTCACAATGTCACACGCGCTTCGCTTTGCACAGGCAGAGCAACAATACAAGGCGAAAAAAGTCATGGCGACGAACGCGTAAAAAAAAAAAAAAAAAAGAAACACCCGTTTTGCACTTTTTCGTTTTTACGAATGATGACTTGACCATCAATTTCTACTGATCATGAACTGCGCATTTTCGACGCTCTTTTTTGTACAGCAGACGACTATGATACAGTAAAAACCGGGGTTCATACAGTATAATAAGACAATGTTGGCCTTTTGTCGAAAAAATCGACATTTCATCATGTGCTGTTCTATTTCGTCCTGACTCCTGAGCGCGCAAATCTGCACCAAGAATCGAAAACGCGTGTCCCGGCAATGACATCAAGGTTGGGTCAGCGAAAAAAATGAGAAAAATGTTGAATTTTGCATTTTATTGAAGCTATAGGCGAGAGAGTATGGAATGGATGTGGGGGATCTGAGTGTGGAAGACGACTACGCTAGTCAGCCTTGTGTGTTGGCAGCGCAAGTGTGGCGACGTGCTTCTCCTCGTCATCATAGGGTCTTGACTTTGCGATGGCATTGACCTTTTGCATGGAGACGCGGTACAGCCAATAGGCGACGGCAACGAGGATGAACACGCTGACCAGCATGGTGATGACAGCGACGCGGTGCGCAGACTCGGGCAGGTCGGGGTTGGCAATGTCGGCCAGCTGCGATCCGACCCAAACCTCCAAGCACAGCTTGAACGCCGACACAAATGCCGTGATCGTGAATTGCCGGGGCGTCACGGTCGGTAAAACTGACAGCATCATGTTCGTGATGGGCCATGGAATCGGACTGAGGCGGATCAGAAGCATGATCTACAAAAAAAACGTCAATTTCGCGCCTTTTTTTTTCCCTCTTTTTTATTTTTCGTTACGCGCAATCCGCCCTGTTCAATGGCGTCCTGGATCGCCTGGTATTTTTCTTGCTTGGAGGGGGACAGGCGGATGAAGCGCGTAATTTGATAGCGACGGATCAGATGAAAACATGTCATTGCACCCACAAACGCCCCTTTGTGACACAAGAACAGACGTGAGCATTGTGGCATGTGCCTGCTTGGGCCGCTAGCCTGAATTTACCGGAAATCACAATAGGGAAGCCGCCAGGGACACCATAGATAAAGCCCGTGAGCGACGCCGTAAATGTAAAACCAATGACCGGCGGTATCGACGTTAGGATCAGCACGCCCATCATGGCCAGCCAGCTGAAGGGCGTCGACCGCATCTCCACCGCGACATCTTGAATAGCTACGAAGCAAAAGGGAAGGGGTCAGAATGGCCGTTCCATCTCACAATTCCTATTTTTTCCTCCCTTACCTTGGCGTAACACGTGCCTGTATGTGGCAAACACACCCAGCACGCCCAACAGGCACACGGCGGCAAGTCCACCCACTATGCGCGTACGGACCTTCATAAAAAAAAAAGGGGGAAAAGGGGAGAGGAGTGAAAAGCAGGAGAAAGAAGGAAAAAGGGTCAGGGTCACACGAATCGAAAATGCCGCCTCTTTGGCCATCCTCCCCCGACGTTCAAAAAGGCGGGGAAATATGAGGAACAGGGCTTTTCCCATTCTAAGACGCGTTTCATTTTTATGTTTTTAATCGTGTCGAAATTGTAAAACAACAAAATGTTGGCAAAAGTGCAAGCCTGTTACGTTTTTCGTTGTGTCAGGGCGAGTGACGATCGTTTCAGGATGGTCTGGTAATTGGGCTTGAATCGTAGGGTGTGCAGCGCCTCATCAAAGGTCAGCTACATATAAAAAAAAAAAAAGGGAAATCGAGATGATCAGTGAGTGTGTGTTCCCTTGCACCCATGATCTTCCGTGGTTTGTTACCCATTGTCGCGGCCGCATTTCCGGCCATTGATCCAAGATCTCCGTGACATGCATCTCATAAAAGTAGAAATGCGTCTTTGGCTGCTCGTACTTGTCATAGTCCATGTATTCGCCAATCAGGCCCTTGATGTCGCCGCACACGCCCCCTGCGCGCATCACAAGAGGTTCAGTGTCACGCGTCAAATAAAAAATGGGCGTATACCTTCTTCGTATGTCTCGCGTGCCGCGGCTTCCTCGATGGTCTCGTCCTTTTCCCAGCCTCCTTTGGGCTAAAAACGCAACAAAAAAAGTGACGTCAGACTCGCCATCCACGTAGAAATCATCCTTTTCATGCCATTCACCGCTTACCAAAACCCATACATGAGCATGCTTGCTGCTCTTCACTAACAGGACACGCTGTGTCTTTGTGTCAATGGCCACACATCCAGCAACCTGTAGAAAAAAAAATTGCCCCGAGGCAATTGTCAGCGCCTTGCTCTATGCAGCGGTGCTCGCTTTCTTAGCGCGCTTGCCTGTCGAGCAGAGTGAGCATCGTAATTCTGATTATCACGCCCTGTCCGTGCCTCGGACGCAAACTGAGACGACAGTGACGACTGCATAAAAGCAAAAAAAAAGGTATCGAAAGCAAGAAAAAAGCAGGAAAAAGAGGGAAAGAGTGGCGCAAATCTGTGTCTGCCAACTTTCAAGGTTAGTTAAAAGTCCGATCAACGTGCGCATTGCAGCCCAAAAAGGGGAGGCTGCCAGCAGATGCTCTCTTTTTCTTGCTTTACTTTTTTTTTTTTTTACTCTTTCACGATATCCAACAACCATGGGTAAGCCGAGCAGCTTTGCTGAAGCACCAAAAAAAAAAAAAAAAAAAGAGACAATGGGTGCAATTGGACTAACAATTGTGTGCGTTTTGCGCTTTCTAGGTGGTGGCGACCTTAATCTCAAGAAAAGTTGGCATCCTTCCACGTTTAAGAACCAAGAGCGGCTATGGAAGCTGGAAAAGAAACATGCCGAGGAGCAGACGAAGATCGAGCAGATGAAGAAGGAGCTGCAGGAAGAGCGACAGCTTCTGGAATTGCAGAAATTACAAGAAGACGCGGGTGCAAGGTAAAAAAAAAAAAAAAAAAAAAACAATGAGCCGAATGCTCTTAGAGGGCGTGCGTCAAACAATTGTGCCATTGAGAGACGACACTGACACGTCAGCACACCATTCTTGCTAGGAAACGATCGGATCGACTCGATTGGATGTACGCGGCTCCCAATGCCAATGGACCAAAAGCAGGCAGCAGTGAGATGGAGGATTATTTGCTGGGCAAAAAGAACGTGGATGAGCTGCTGAAATTGAAGGCCAAGCGCGAGAGCGAGGTAAAAAAAGACTAGCTGAATCCAGATGAATTAGGCGGCAAGTGCTCATTTTCTCATTTTTAGGCGCAAGCGACGGAAGCAGATGCGCGATTTGCTCTGACAAATGCCAATGCAAACACGGAGCGCGACATCCAGTCCAAGATTCGCGAGGACCCCTTGTTTGCAATCAAGCAAAAGCAAAAGCAATCGCTCAAATCAATCATGGACAACCCAATTCTGATGAAAGAATTATCCAAAAAGAAGGACAAGAAGAAGAAAAAGGATCACAAGCATCACCGTCACTCTTCGTCGTCGTCCTCCACCCACACAGGCAGCAAGCGTCACCGCAGCACAAGCAGAGACAGGGCCGACCGACACATCAGCAGCAATGGCAGCAGCAGCAGCAGCCATCGTCATCATCGCTCGAGCGACGACCGCGCCGATCGCACCGACAGCCATCGCAGCGACGATCGTCATCGCAGAAGCGACGACCACAATGGCGACGACAAGCACCGCAAGCGATCAAGACACTAAAATGCATCAAAAAATAAATCAAAAAATCAAGTGATCCTCCTCTTTTCTCGTTTTTCTGTGCCACCTGGCGCGGATCGCTATGCATGTGTCATTGTGAGCACCTGCCGCAGGATGACTGGGCCACCATTGGAGGCATTGGGGGAGAGAAAAGTCATGACTCAAGAACAGATCATGGAAGAAAAAAGAAAAAGAGCAAAATCACGACAATTGGCAAAGATGACTAGATATATAGGCTCAATGGCCATCTCAAGTGGTCCCTGGGCAGCCACCCGTTTCTCAATTGGACGCTCACAAACAGAAAAGAAACAGAAAATAATATGAAATGCTGACATCAAAGAAGCAATAATTCTTTATTATGGCAAAGCCATGACGATGAGAGGAATAAGATGCGGATGGCAGAGACGCTAGGTTGCTTAATCGAAGAGACCGAAGCCCATGTCCTATAAAAATATAAAAAAAGTGTCAGTGTCCGGATTCCAGCCTTGCGCGGGCAAATGGCAAAACATACGTCATCGGATTCTTCCTTCTCTTCTTCCTTGGCCTCTTCAGCGGCCTCCTCGGAAGCACCACCGGCAGCGGCACCAGCGGAGGCGACAGCAGCGCCACCAGACGAGACGGAGGCGAGCTTGCCTTGGCCTTCAGCAATAACCTAGTGAAAAAGAAGGGGAAAAAAGTGAGTTGCTTTGCTTTTCTATCAAAAGCGAGAGGAAGCCGAGCGGCCGAGCAGCTGGAAAAAAAGGTGCCTATTGTGTGTATGTGTTGCAAAACGTACCTCGTCGAGGGTCTTGCCTTCGAGACCGGCCAACAAGGCGGTCAAACGGGACTCGTCGCCCTCAACACCGACGGTGCCGAGGAGCTTCTTGATGTCTTCAGCAGAGGGGGCGGTGTTACCACCGGCAACGAGAAGAAGGTAAGCAGCGAGGAACTTCATAATAAAGGATGGAGGGGGAGAGAGAAAGAAAAAAGAAGAAAATGCCAAAACACCAGCCAAAAAGCCTTTGTATAAATTTTTTTTGGGCAGGTTCTGGCTTCAGGCACCGCCGGACCGCCAAGCCACTCTCCAATGCCACGGCACCGGCCTCCAATGCCCGCCTGATTTCACTCGAATTAAGCCTCTTTTTTTTTTTTTTTTTTTTTTACGCGAATTGGTGAAAAGCAAGCAAATTTAATCATCTACATATAGTACAGAAGAGAGAAGAGAAAAGAGAAGGTGTGGTAGAAGTGGCTGATACGAGGCGGGTATAGACAATCCGGTAAAAATGGGGTGGAAGGGGAAAAAGAAAGTGAAAAAGAGGGGAAGGTGACAATGTACAAGGGATCTACAAGATAAAAAAAAGGGCAACCTGTTAGCCGCGTTGCACGATGATACGAGCCCATTAAGACACTCAAAAATCACATCTTACCTAGTAAAACAAAACAGGGGAAAGAAAAAAGGACGCGTTCCATATCTAATCAATGTCGAGGAAACGCTTCATGTGCTCGTAGACGGCAAAGCTGACGGCGACCATGGGCGTGACCTTGATGTAGCCGATGCTCAGGCCCACATAGAAGCCCTTGAAGCCCTTTGCCCGGTAAATCTCCTTGGTCGTGTCCATGAAGCTGACAAACGCGTCAGGATTCAAAAGGCCGCCTACTTGCATCCGACGGCGGATCACCTATGAAAGGAAATGACAGGAATTGGGTCAATACACGCGCCGAGAAAGACACTGTGTGCCATGCTTTGCCCCCATTGACGCCTCTTTTTGACTTTTTCTTTTTTTTCTTTTACCTCCAATGGATAGCTGCTTGTCTGCGCGGTCATGCCAGCAATGCCGCCACACAACAGCTCGGCCCACGTTTTCAAGGGCGGCTTTTCGATCAAGCGCGCCTGAGCGGGGGTGAGATCTGGCTGTGTAGGGTCGAGATCCAATGGCACAAGGGTGTAAGGCGTGGCGACCTCGTGAAAGCGTGCAAAGCGCGTGACAATGTGATAGGTCCAAAAGGACACACCGGCGTACGGCACAATGCCGGCGACAGTGGGCAAGAATCCGCGGTAAAAATTAAGCAATTGGATGCCTGTGCGCTTTGTCGCCGCTGGCTCGTGGTAAATCTGCTTCACCGTCGACAACAGACCTGGACGGCCCATCTGATTGACGTCATAGGCCATGCGCACACGCACCAGGTCCAGCGGATACGTAAATAGCACAGAGGTCACACCTAAAAACAGAAAAAAATACAAAAAACAGGTCAAAATCCCCATACTTTTCCCCCTTTTCACTTTCAAACGCACCAGCAAGCGATCCTGCAATGAATTGACGGCCGGGCGTCTCGTGCCATTTCGTTGGCATGAGCAACTGGATTAAAAAAAAAAAAAAATGAGGAATGGTTGAGAATGACGCATTTTTTTTTTTTTTTTTTTTTTTGCCAATTGACATTTTCTTACGGCTCGATATTGCTCGTAGGCGACGAATTTGATGGCGGCATAGGGGAAAATGCGCATCAGAGTGACAGAATGGCCTTGAAAGAGGCTCAGGACACCACCATGTTGGAAAATGTCTCTACCAGCCTTGAATGCGCCCGTGAACGTGCCTAACAGAGCAAAAAATGGAGGATTGAGTTGGCCATAAATAAATAAAAAGACCTGCGTCGTACCTGCATATTTCTCAAAGATGGGGTTTCGCGCTTGAAAAAGGATTTTCACTCTGTCCAGTGGTGCAATAACCGTCTTGGCCTATTACAAAGTGAAAAAAAAGGGTGAGCTTTCTTGTGTGTTGCAACTGTCAGACAGCGAGTCTTACTACACAGCCGGCAATGCCACCCGCCAAGCCGGAGCGGACGACATAATCCATGTTTTGCGTCCGCTGTCGTTCCGAGGAAGTGCGTGTGTGCGGCTTGACGGTCGAAACAGCAGGCGGTGCTTGCGCCGACAACGTGTGCTGTGTTTGCATTGAATAAAAGGAAGAGAAAAGCAGGAAAGAGGAAGGAAAAAAAAAAAAAGTGATGGGCAATCAAAAAAGGCGGACCAGCCTCCCCCTTGAGACTCAGAGACTGTGAGAAAAATGGCGGCCGGCTAAATCTTTTTCATGTGATTCCGTTCATTGTGTAGCCGAATCGTCTCCACGTTTTTCGTGCCCAATGCCGGCTCTTTGTCCATCAAATGACCAAGCGCGATTCGAGGCATAAATGCAGTAAAACACGGCCTTTTGGTCGTTTTCTCCCTGTTAAAATTTTCAATTGACGTGAAAAGTTTGCAGTAGGTGGTCAGTCAATGCAAAGATGATGACGTTCCGAATTGAGGCCGAATGGCTATGATATGTCAGGAGCGTCTCTTTGAATTGTAAAATTGTGCAGCGAATTTCGTAGGTTTTTCACGAAAAACCGTCGACGCGACGAAAATGAAAAAAAAAAAAAAAATAGATGGGATCACTGGATGATTGGAGCGAAAAGAAGGTCACTCAAGTTTGCGACACGCCGGCCTTGCCCAGGAGCCTGTTTGCCTCTTTGTACGGTCAAAATCATAAAATTGTTTGTCGAAATCTCCAGAGATTCATCTGCAGAGGCAAACTCGTTAATCAGCTGAATGTCTGATCCATTGGACATTCTGACTTGCTTTAATTAACTCTGTCCTTGCGGAATAATCGATCAAGACGCGAGTCAAACGACGGTTTTCCCCCTAATCGCGTCTGTGTTCCCAGATACTCATTTAAATGATCCCAATTCTTGTTTCCAGTCGATAGTAGACACAAGGACCCATTAATATCAAACGAAAAAAGCAACGATTCCACGTATTTTTTCTTGCGATTTACTATTAAATGCTTAAAATTAGATCTTTTGATGCCATCTTGCTCAAGGACGACAATTGAGGTCCCAAACCTTGCATGATGCATTTAATGTTCTAGCGAGACATCTGGCCTAAATTTGACAGGGATTGGTTCACTCGAACGCAAGTAATGTTGATTTGGCCTTTTGACGTGCAGCTGGCCTGGATTTTGGAAAAAAACAATCGTTTCCTCTAATCCTTGCCAAACTTGCAGGGATGGTAGCCGCAATGGTGCATTGCTTAGCGAGAGAGGTTTTAGAAAATCCACCTTGTGAGTCTCGAGAAAATCGTGTTTTGGTGTGCGAAAAAAGCTTTGTTTCAAATGCTCATCGTTTCCTCAAGATGCACTTTACAGCCGAAAAGTCGTCGATACCAGCGAGAGAATCGCTTGGCGCTTCACGTGTATAAAGCATGCGCTGCGGTTATTGTGTATGATCGGGCATACGGGTGAAAAAGTCGTTTTTTCGACGCGTCGTAAACCACGCGCAACTTGTGTTTTTAAGTGATCACTGATGCACACCTGCGCACACGGACCATACGCGCGAGATATGGTCGTTTCAGACCTCCAAGACGCATCGTTGTTAAATGGCACACAATTGAAAAAGCGCGTTTTTCGAAATTAAAAGTCGATATTCTCCGCAACCTGTTGAATGATGCTGCACCTTGTCATAATAAGAATGGAAGCGGCCATCGCGTTCCTTCATGCCTCCAAACTTCACGGCGATCCATCAACCTTTTTCGATTTTTGAAATTTGGCCAGTGGGTCACCCAGGATTTTGATCAATTTATTTCTGGCCACTGCTCGCCATTTACGCGACCTAGAGACTCGTGGGTGGGCTCAAATGAAAGCCTGTCACGACCTCATATAACCTGGCACTGGAAGCTGCCGGTTGCTTCCTTATGATGTGTCGGAAAGCGAAGAATTGATGTTTTACGATATTTGCGTATCTGTTCACGGCTTTTTTACTAAAAAAGAGCCCATTCTCATTGTTCTAATATCAGCGACTATTGTTTACCATTTAGCAGCGTCGATGGCATCAGAATGGAAAAAGTGAAAGTTGCTCAAAAACAGGTGCGTTCGTATTTTGAGGTCCGATCCAACTGACCGCACGGATTGGCCAGCCTACAAGTCAAAGGAGCAAGCTCTCCAAAGCACCCGTTTATTCTTTCCTTTTTCCTTGTTACAGCTGTTTTGATACCATGTCCGATCAAGAGGAGAGCCTTGTACGTCACAAATTTATTCAAGGCGCCCCCGTCGTTCTTTTTTATTAACCCGTCACTCCTCCTCTTTATAGCGCGAAAAGGAGCGCCAGTTATTTGACGACAGCGAAAGCGAGATTTCTGATCTTGATGGCGACCAGGGTAAAATGGAGCAAAAGCTGTCGATAAAAACATTGGAAAACGAGGGCGAGGAGGCACCCAGCTACTTATGCATGCGTATTCTGCTCGATTTATATTTGTACGAAAAGGCTCTGGTGACGAGGCTGGCTCGGTAAGCGACAAAGCAGGCGACGACGAGCCGCAAGACGAGGAATACGCACCTGCCGCCGACAATGACGACGACGACACGGCACCTGTGGCCAATAAGAGCGACAATGGCGATGAAAATGCATCACCCAAGGCCCCCACACTCACATCCACCACAGCACAGCAATTGCCGTCATTTAAAAAGCGTGTTCGCACCGAGGAGGAGCAAGCCGAACTCGAGAAGCTGCGCGAAGATCTGCGCCAGGAACGTCAATCGCGTCAAGACGAGGATCCCGACAATGAAGCCCCATTGGACCCACAGCAGGGTAAAAAAAAAAAAAGAAAACGCAAAAAATGATGTATTTTCATGGAATTTGCCTCGCTTTTTGTTGGCATCTCCCCCATGAAATCCCACGAGTCATGCGTGGCATTAGGATCTCACACTTAACTCTCTTTTGTAGTGATCCGCAACGAAGTGGCCGAGGCTTTTAACAAGGCACTGAACACGGGCAAAAAGCGACGAAGAAAGCTGGATGGCGACGATGTGCAGGGTTCTAAGGATGAGGAGCTCGCCAACCTCTCCGAGCGCATGAAGATCGCCGCAGAGACCGATGCCATCGCCAATGAACAGCGCAAGCCAGCCATTGCCAAGCTCAAGATGATGGATGAGGTGCTCGTCACGCTCAACAAGTAAGAAAAAATGGGAAAAAAGAAAGCGATAGCGAAAAAAAAAAAACGCGTCGACGCGTCGTTGACTTTCTTTCTTGGCGCAGCTCGAGTTTGTTTGACAGCATCCTGGACAACCAATTGCTGGAGGCCATTCGCGTTTGGCTGGAGCCACTGCCCGATCGCGCGCTGCCAAGCTTACAGATCCAACACGAGCTGCTTGAGATCTTGGATAAGCTGCCTGCCGCCGCCGAGCACCTGCGCGAGAGCGGTATCGGCAAGATTGTCCTCTTTTACAAGAAATCGCCACGTGTTGAGCAGCCCGTGCAGCGAAAAGCGGAACATCTCATCGCCAAATGGACGCGCCTCGTCCTGCGCCGCTCCGAAAACTATCGCGATCGCTCACATCAAGTTGAGGAGTACACGGAAGACGACAGGCTGTAAGTCTCGCTCCAATTTCCCTTATTCCTCTCCATTTTGATCTAAAATGACTGAAATTGCTCTTTTTTTTTTTTTTTTATCTAGGCAACCGCGACGCAAGGTGTTCCGCCCTGAGGATGCGGCCAAGGACATGTACGCGCTTAAAAATGCATTTGACACGTGTAATGCACAAAGTGCTGATCTTTCATCTTGCGTTTCTTTAGTGATTACTCGCGCATGATGGTCAGCGTGCCGCGCCCCGTCGCGCCCGATTATGACATTGCTCCTCGCAGCACGGTGCGTGCTGACAGAGCACGAGCTGGCAAGGTAAAGATGCATTGGAGCCTCAGGAAATGTGAAAAAGGGCCGAGACTCATTTTTTTTTTTGTCTTTTTCGCCATTCTCCTGCAGAGCCAACAATACAAGCGCCTTAAATCCAAGATGCGCAACCTCGGTTCCGGCGGGGGGCAGCGCAAGAAAAAGGATGATTAAGGGTGTCGTCGCGTTGGCTTGTTTTTTTTTTTTTTTGTTTTTGTTTTTTTTTTTTATTTTCCTCCCTCATCTCTTCTCCACCATCCCCAATCGTCAGTGTGTCATGTAAATATTTAAAAGATGATCCAGAACAACCAAATAAAAAAGGTCCATCATGCAAGACTTACGGGTTCGAGGAGTGACCAACGAAAATGTCGCTGATGCAGGGGAAAAGGGAGAATCTTGTCATCTCCTTTGATTTTTGACAAGGGCGAAACCTGCACACGCGTGCACAATGTGTCGGTGTGTTCATGCGCGCCGTGTTTGATGCGCCCAAGGCAACAAAACGCAGGGAATTGGGCGCAATGAGCCTTGGCACTGCCGGGCCAAGGATGCGATGCCGCCATGTTTGCATAAAACTGCGACGCCCAAAGGGCTGTCCAAAGTGCGTCTCCTTTTTTTATTATTTGTGCGGCCAATCATGGCACACTTTCTTTCAAGGGGTAGAGACTTCGCACGCGCGTGCACACAATTTTGAGATTTTCCAGCTTATGACGAAGTTTAGGACCCAAAAGCAGATGTGAACAAAGAGAAATGGGGCTTGTTGGTCAGCAAGGGGGAGTGGATCCTGGAGGGAGGGGAGGAGAGAAAAAGGAAAAAGGGGAGGTCAAGTGCCAAAAAGCAAAAAAAGGAGGCGACGCGGTCTCAATGGACCTTTTTGATCCGTTGCGCCAATGAGGCCCATGAATGCCCGATTTTAATCACCCGTTTAATCAATTGACTGCGCGTCGCGCACTTTGTTGCCCATTGAGACAACATTGCAATAAACAAAAAGGCATTGTGCAGCTCATTTAGACTTTTTGCAGCAAGATGAAAAAATAAACGAATTTGACGACAAAACCTCTTGGAAAGTAGGGATTCAAAGACGTGTCGCATCATATCATGATCCTGCTCCTTTTCATACAATGTCATGCTAGCTGATCCTCGTGCTACAATAGAAAAAAAAAGTAGGAGAGCAAGCTTAGCTTGCACTAAAACAGCTGGCCCGGTGGATCCTCATTGTTGCTATCCTGATTGCGCCTCCCTGCCTCTCTATTTCTCTTTGTTGATGGAGGGAGGCGCTTTTTTATTTTATTTTTCCTGGTGTGGGACCTTGTGGAGATGAAGATCTATTGGAGGAGTCTCCGCAAGTTTCTGAATCGATGGATCCCATCTATACGTAGCATGAACGCAGGCACAGAAATAATTCATGCAAGCGGGACGCGAACCGGTGGCACCCTCACATGGGCGTGTCGCGTGGTTTTTGATCTTTTTCGCTGCGACTCAAGGGGGCGACAAGCGGGCTTTTTGGGTGCCTTTGAATCGTAATGAATGCAGTGGAGAGCGCGCGCGCGCACGGCAATGCATAGATGGCTCATTTTGCTTTCAATGGCTCGCGCTCCTTTTTTTCACGGAGAATGTTTGCTGTCCATCCCTTGTTCTCGCTTGTCCCTCGTCTTCCACCCCCCTCCTTTTTTTTTTGTTCTACGCGTCTAATGCCTTCTCCTCTCATCTCCTCCCTTTCTTTTTTTTTTAAAAAAAGGTATAAAACAAGGCAGCCGATTCGCTTGGATTGCTTCTCTCATCTTGCAAATCAAACTCAATCTCAATTACAACACTATGAAGCTTACTTTGGTCTTTGCCTCTCTCTTTGTCGCTGGTGCCTTGGCTGCCCCTGTTGATGCTGAACGCAAGATGGTTGCTCGCGGTATTCTTGGCGGTGATGGCGATGGTGATGGACTTCTTAATGGTCTCCTTGGTGGCGGTGACAGCGACAATGGCGTCTTTGACGGTGACCATGACCATGACGGCGACTGGTCTGGCCATGGTGGTGACGACGCTGACCAGAGCGCGACGATCAACAACAATGTTGCTGGTGGCGGCGACGGCGGTCTCATCGGTGTCAATGCTAACAACGCTCTTGCTGGCGGTGTCCTCAGCGACACCCACAACAAGATCCACCAACACGGCGACGAGTAAATGTTAAAAATCAAGAAAATTGGAAAATTCATCTATGGCCTCTCTCTCCCCATGTCCATGCTTCCTCTTTTTTTTTGTTTTTGTTTTACTGCCTCTTTCCCACCCCCATTGCACCTTTGTTTGAATTATGAGTACTCTTTACAACCTTCAAAAGATCGTAATAAACTGGCTAGCCCCGTTTGATCCCAAAAAAAAACATGTAAAAATATTATATGAGCGCGTCCCCATCCTTCATAATACTCGTTTTAAACGCGTCAAACGCGTGAATTTCATGCAATGTCAGCTATATGACTTGGCTGTACAATGCAAGCCGATAAAAAAACACCTGAAATAACGGATGTGCGGCCGTTTCAATGCCTTGTCGATACGATTCCATGGGTAAAACACGTGAATTCATGGTGGGGGTGGAGAAAGAACCCCGCGCGACACGTTTTTTTGTGCGTATGCACTCGCATTGCGTCAATGTTGATGCGTCCACCAGGCAGGATCATGCAATCGCGACACGGTTAAGTGACACGTCGCACAAGGAAGCGACATGCTTTTTTTTTTGTCATTTCTTTTTTTTTCTTTTTTTTTCTTTTTTTTTTTTTGGTGGTCGAGACTCAATAAATCGAAGCAGGTTCTCGTTCCTTTTGATCCCGAATAGAGCGCGTGCACAATAAATGCATGTAGATGGCTCATCGTTTCCATTTGCACGCGCATCAGGTTGCTCCTATTTTTTTTTTCGTCGGAGATGCGAGATGTCCATCCCTTGTTTTCCCCCTTCTCTTACTGCTCCTCCCCCCTTTTTTTTTCTTCGTCGCGCCTCGTCGTCTCCTTCTTTTTTTTTAATGAGTAGGGGGAGGGGACGAAGAAAAGCTATAAAACGAGACGACATTTCGCTCGCAATTTCGTTTTTTTTTATTCAAAACAATCTCAATTACAACACTATGAAGCTTACTTTGGTCTTTGCCTCTCTCTTTGTCGCTGGTGCCTTGGCTGCCCCTGTTGATAGCGATCGCAAGGTGGTCGTTCGTGATCTCCTTGGCGAGGACGGTCTTCTTGGCGAGGATGGTCTTCTTGGCGAGGATGGTCTTCTCGGTGGCCTCCTTGGTGGCGGTGATCACGACGATCACGATGGTGAACATTGGGACCATGGCGATGGCGACGCTGACCAGAGCGCGAGGATCAACAACAATGTTGCTGGTGGCAATGGCGGCGGTCTCATCAATGTCGGTGCCAACAATCTTCTTGCTGGCGGTGTCCTCAGCGACACCCACAACAAGATCACGCAAAAGAATGATTAATTGCATTAATGGCCATTGGCATTGACCATGCGTCCTCTTTTCTTTGTCTCTTTCTTTTTTTTCTCTTTTTTTTTACCCTGCTCTCCTCTCCCACAAAGCATCCACCCTTTACCCCCACTTTTTGTTTGATTTACGCTTACCTTTTGCAACATGTTTAAATAAACAACCTCTTTGTTTGGTTCAAATGAAAAAAAGAGTCCAGACCGCGTTTAATGCGTGGATTCGGTGCAAATCTGGCTCCCATGGCCTATTATTTTAAAAAGACGAGCAGCGAGGATTCGTGTAAGCGCATAAACACGCCTCTCTTGGCTTTGCAACGTGGGGTGTGCCTTGGACTTTTTGCTGGATTCCTGCGAAAAAGACCAAGCGCCGCTCAAATTGCCCCGAAATGGTGGGGCTGCTGACAAAAAAGCAATTCAGGGCCGTGAGAAACAGAGTTTGAACACAAAAACATGTTGGCCAGCCCCATCAAATATCGAGGAAAAGGGGGGGTGCGCCTGCTTTTTATCTTTATTTTAGCGGGAAAATGATATATGATATAAAGAAAAGAGGGGGAAAACGAGGCACTCTAAGCCTTGTTGGAGAGCTGGAGAATGGTGGCCTCGACGCGCTGGCCGTATTCGGGGTCGGCGCGCTTGAAGTGAGCGATTTGGCGGTCGCGGATGTGCTTTTTGGCGTTCTTCAAGTGACCAGCAATGTTGTTGACCAAGTCGGTCTTCTCCTCGGCGGGCATCAGGCGGTACAAGTTACCAGCTTGCACGAAATCGACATCCTCCAGGGAGTAGGGGTGGCGGCCAGCGACGCCCTCAATGGGGTCGGCATAATACAAGGTGTTGGCGACGTTGGTCTGGTAGGGACCGCCAAACGAGTTGGGCTCATAGTTGGGCGCACTGCCGCCATTGCCATTGACAGCCATGGCACCATCGCGCTGGTGGTTGGCGACGCGGTTTTGGGGCTGGTTGATGGGGATTTGCGCATAGTTGGCACCAAGACTAAAAAAAAAAAAAAAAAAAAAAAGACACGCAAAACGTCAGCTTTGTCATTCCTTTCCCACCCCCATCAAGCACGCCAAAAGGCTGTCCACAAGATAAAACCTTACCGGTGACGGTGCTACAAGGCGCGCAAGGAAGAAAAAAAAAAAAAGAGAAAAAGCGTGAGCTTGGCTGTGACATGCATTTTTTCTCTCTCTCTTTTCGGCTTACAGTATCGGGGTAGGAGAAGAGACGGCCCTGGAGCATGCGATCGGGGGAGGGGGCAATGCCAGGGACGGTGTGCGAGGGAGAGAAAGCGGCTTGCTCAACCTCGGCAAAGTAGTTCTCGGGGTTGCGGTTCAAGACCATGCGGCCAACGGGTTGGAGAGGGTAGTCCTGCAAGCAATTGAGGAAGGGGGGCGTGTGAGTTGCCAATGGACAGACATGTGATGAGAATATTTTACGCATCCCCTCTGCCTTTTGTGCGGAGAAAGGGGCGGAATTGGGCCCTCCGTGGGCGCACCTCTCCTTTTTTTGCTGGCTTTTTTGCTTTGTGTCACGTTACCTTGTGGGGCCACACCTTGGTGACATCAAAGGGATTGAAGCGATACTTCTTAGCGTCCTTGGCATCCATGACCTGGACGTACACGGACCACGAGGGGGCTTCACCGCGCTCAATGGCTTGGAAAAGATCAGCAGTGGCATAGTCGGGCGATTCACCAGCAAGCTTAGTGGCCTCGGCGGCCTTGAAGTTCTTGATGCCCTGGTCGGTCTTGAAGTGCCACTTGACGTACTTGTGCTCGCCCTGGGCATTGACAAGGACCAAGGTGTGCGACGAGTAGCCGTTCATGTGGCTGGAAAATGGCAAAAAAAAAAAAAAAAAAAAAAAAAAAGAAAGAAAAAAGAGTGAGATGACGCGTCTTTTTTTGCCAATTTTTTGCGCGTTTTAGCTTACCGATAGCCATTGGGCGTACCACGGTTAGAGAACAGGATGGAGACCTGGTGGATGGATTCGGGGACCAAGGACAAAAAGTCCCAGAAGGCATCGGGGTTGCCAACGTTGGTCTGGGGATCACGCTTTTGGGTGTGGATGAAGTCGGGGAACTTGGAGGGATCTAAAAAAGAAGAAAAGAAGGAAAAATCAGACAAATTGCTCCCTCATTTTTTGCATAAAATGCTGCTGGCTTACCGCGGATGAAGAAGACGGGGGTGTTGTTGCCGACCATGTCCCAGTTGCCCTCCTCGGTGTAGAACTTGACAGCAAAGCCGCGGGGATCACGGGCAGTGTCAGCCGAGCCCTTTTCGCCACCGACCGTGGAGAAACGAGTGAAAACGGGCGTGCGCTTGCCAACGTGGGACAGGAACTTGGCCTTGGTGAGGTTGGTGATATCGTGGGTCACCTCTGTGAGAAAGAAAAACGCGTCAGTGGGCGCGCCAATGGATGCAATTGAAGCAATTGATGCTTTTTCAGCGCTTTCTTACCAAAGTAACCGTGCGCACCAGCACCCTTGGCGTGGACAACACGCTCAGGAATACGCTCGCGGTCAAAGTGAGCGAGCTTGTCGATCAAGTTGAAGTCTTGGATAAGAACAGGGCCCCACTGACCAGCGGTCTGGGAAGTCTGGTTGTTTTCAACGGGGCTGCCTTGCGAGGTGGTGAGAACGTTGGTCATAGTGCAAGAAAAGAGGCAAGAGAAGGGGAGAGCAAAAGGTGAAAAACAGAAAAGAAGAAGAAAAAGAACGAAAAAATGGGCGACGTCTTAAATTTTTATACAACTTTTTCCCCAGGCTGGCTATAATCCATTTGTCATGTGCGACCAATCACGCCGCGATTATACCTGAGTGCCTTCAAAAGGCTACATGTGCAAGCAAATTTCACCCAATCACAGCCCGCCCTGATTTTAGTAAGCCGTGCGTGGGGCACACCCCATCTTGCCCTGATTTGGCATTGCCACTGACAGAGCGCATTTACAGACCGCCCAGACTTTTGCTGTCGAACGTAAAATAGAACGATCGTCCTTGCCGTCCCCGATTCATATTAGGGTTTGACTGCCCCGCTTTTTTTTTTATTTTTTATTTTTTACCCGTCATCCTCGCCCAATTGCCCATTGAACATCTTCCTTAACTTTTTTTTTTATCGCTGGAAATCTGGATGTCGCCAATACCTTTCAGCTCTCACTTACAGACCATCTAAAGCAGACCTGCGAACATTTTACGAGAAAAAGGGTCCCCACATCCTTCCATGGCGCCGCATCCGCCTCCAATGGCGCCATTGACATGAGCATGTGTCATAGCTACGGTGGACAATCCTGTAATCCAGGTGGGTAACCAAAAAAACAAAAAAAAAAAAAGAACAATCTCAATTTTGATGACTTTTATGGCACCAGCGTCGCGTTTTTAACATTTGCCTTGTTGTTTTGCCTTGCTCGCTAGTTATTTGAACAGGATCAATAGTTTTGCCTGCCAAGAGCATTGCTGTGAAGTCAATCCGCGCTGTCGGAGTCTAATTTGATCTCTTTCTTGCAGTCGATTCTTTTTTTACGCGTGAAAACCAAAAATTCTTGGGTATCGCTCTTTTTGGTGAGGCTGAACCTGTCTGATTGCGAAGAATGCAAGAAAAATGAATCATAGCACCGTTATTTGTTTCTAAATAAGCCGTCAGACCAAGACAAATTACAAAAACATGTTTCAAAGATGCAACCACAATGGCTCAAAGGTCTCGTAAAATCGAATGCCATTTTTTTTTACTACACATTACGCGATCTACACGGAACTGAAGCCTTTGTAATAAGTTGGGTGCCCATCTTATCTACTAATAGCGAGGTATGTAGCATGAAGTTTTAAAAAAAATCGCTGCTGGCGTTACCAGTAATCCGATCTCGGTCAAATTTGGACCAGCAGTGCGCCAAGGGCAGTGAAAGCAATGCACAGCGATTGGGCAAATTCGCCAAGAGTTCAATAGGGGCTCAAAGAGGAGATCGCGCAATTTTATCATGCCTTGGTCTTTTATTCGACGACAGCAGAGCCAACAAGGTAGGCAACCACTCTAACAAGTCAATGCGACGAAGCGATAAACGCGCTCGCCTTTTGGAAATAATTCTGTCGAGATAAGTAAGTTTGTCACCAAAAGTGCACTTGATGCCTTTTTACGTGGGGCGTGTCGCAAGAGCGTGCTAGCCGACTGACAAAAAAAATACTTGACATTGCTAAATCGCTGGGCAAATTTTCAATGCATTCGAGTTTGGGGCAAAGTTGACAGGTTTTCCTGGTAAAACTCGATAAAAAGCCAATTTAGCAGACATCAGCTTTCATCTCATCAATCAAGCAATGCAATGCCTTAAAACACAATGCCAGCCTAGAATAAATGGATAGAAAACCAAAAGGAACGTGACATGTAGCCGCCACAGGCCATTGGAGGAGCGCTACATGCAAATCAAAAAATGAGCCGTTTCGAGTACTGTACCCGAGAAGAATTCAAAAATCTGGGTCCGCAGAATGCCGCCAAACATGCACGCAAAATGCATCGCATGACCAATCGATGATATATGGCAAAAAAGATCGCGACTGATCTGCTCGTTAGCGAGCAATGCGCAATTTTCCATTAAATTTCAAACGCGAATTGCATAGGGAGAACGCGTCCCTAGAGTCGCGCTGATGCATTCAATAGAAAGAGAGGACTCCAAATACATGGATTGATTAGATACCGGCGCGTGTAACTCAAAGTTTGACGCGGGTGGCCATTGATCACAGACTCCAAATGACGGACAATAATCCAGAGCACAGTTGCATGCCCACAAGCGCATTCGGCAACCTCAGACCGATCCCACAGCGTTCTTCCTTGCATCTGTGCTACCTGGAGCGCTTAGAGACATTGCGAACTGATACAAAATCGATGGTGCTTTTTTCTTTTCCTGTTTTATTCGGCAACTTGCTTTTTTTTTTTTTTTTTTTTTTTTTTTTTTTTTTGCTTTGCTTTGCTTTGCTTTGCTTCCATTTGAACCCAATATCAAGGAGAAATTGAACAATGGTCATGTCACACAGTGGCCCCTGGGCTTAGCTTTTAACTTTTCTTGCTGTCTTTTTGTAACGGCGCAGCCTTCTTCTTTCTTTCCATTTTTTTTCGATTTGACAAATGCGTGCCCTGCCCAACGAACTGATAAAATACATCTTCATAAACGTGGATCATGATGATCTGCTTGAGATGCGCGCGTGTTGTCGCGCGTGGAGCTATCTCATTGCGCCAATGATCTTTGACAGGGTGGATTTGCGTTCAGCTACGAGTAACGATCGAGGACATCTATGCTTCAGGCAGCTTCTCATGTGGCAAACGTGGTCTTTGAGTCTCACGAGTCGCTCCAAACATCTTTATCCCTTGGTCCACAGCGTGTCCTGCTGCTGCGACACGTATTCCGCGCTTGATCTAGCGGAAATGATGAAAAGCTGCCCATCCATCACTAGACTTCGCGTAAAAAGGGCTCTGTGGCATGACACTATGCGCGCAGATGCTGAAAGGCAATGGTGGTCTAGTCCGGAAATTAGATGCGAGTGGTTCAGAGATATTCCAGATTCAGATTGGTTCAAATGCCTGTGGCACAACGATCAACGTCTAGTATGGAGGCTCGCCGACGCGTGGAAATGCCTCACACACCTCACGCTGCATGCTTCAATCTTGACACCAAAACTTGTGCCCCTGCTGCTAGAATGTCTTCCCAAGTCACTCGTAGGCCTGTACATGGAATGGTCACCCGATGACTTGCGGGGGGTAAAGGTGGACTCGGGGTTTCCAATGGTTTTCATGCCAACCTTACAGCTCCGTTGCCCCGAATTGAGCAGCTTGGCGTATCGCGTGGCCTCCGGGCAGGCAATGGAACTTCCATTTGGCTTTTCTTTGGCAACACACAGCCCATACAATCATCTCTGCAGCCCTTGCATGAATCCTTGGCTCTCTCTCACTTCGCTTTCAATTGAACTGGCCCATCCAGCAGATCATGCATATCATGGACAGGAGTTGACGACAATGATCGCTTACATTTGCCTTTTGACGCCGCAATTGCAGCATTTGCGAATTCATGGCGTGTTTCCCAGCGACAGAAACTCATATCGCTTTACACGCGACCTGGAACTTTCGTTGCTGGACACGTCATGTACTTATTGGCAGTCACTCACATCCGTCGTTATCGAACACGCCTCAGCACTCGTCATTCTCGATGCAATCCACTTTTATTCGGACAGACTGCATTTTGACACTTTTCTTGACTCAAATGCTTCTTCATCCGCACATCTATCAAGCCAATCACGCATAACATCCCTGTCAATCAAGACATTGCGGCACCGCTTGTTCAGCAGGTTTCTTTTTAAAGTACTCTCGATGTTTCCAAGGCTGCTCGCACTGAAAATCTGCGACCCCAAAAGCCATGTACGCTTCCGGGACGACATTGAAGACATGCGTTTCGTGCCGCGCCCGCAAAACCATCCTCTGCGCAAACTTGATCTCTATGCCACGCTTGCATCGAGCGTATTGGTTGCGCTTTCAAAAATATGCCGCGACTTGACACATGTTACTTTGCATTTGAACCGCACCGACCTTCAGAAAGCGGCCAATTTCAGAGCAGCACAGTCCTTTCCAATAACAACAGTGTCGTATTCGTTCGCTAAAAGCCATCAAATTCAGAGAATTCGATTTTCCCCGCTTCTGCCCGAGGGCCAGATCATCTGGCTGGCCATGCCATACTCGACGCGCCTGAAACACGTTCAAGTGTACGTGGACGCTCTCCGTGATGAGAAAGACAATGTCCGCAATGTTTGCATCTTTGCACAAACACCGCCATGTGAGCCTGCCGCCATCGATGAATTACTGCCAAACTCTGGATTCCACCAAGACCCCTTTGCCATTCATGCTCAATTCGTCTCAATGAATGAGACTACCGAACTCCAAAAAGTGGGGGACGCGCTCGATCAACAGCTCACGCTTGCGGACCACATTGATTACATGGACGATCCCGCCCTGGCTCACACAATGACGAAATTCAAGCTTGCAGAAGGCCAGGGAGCAATTGTCTTTTCTGCCCCTTTCCTGCCTAGCACAATGGAAGCCAAGATATACTTCGTGCATGAAAAAGCTTAAAAGTGTCGCGTCATTCAAATAAACGATCAACGCTCGCTTTAAGAAAGTAATTGCTGCCCCACCACAAAGTCCTGTATCAGACACATTACGGTTGCTGCGTCCTAGTAAAAAAAAAAAAAAAAAAAAAAAAAAAAAAAAAAAAAAAAAAAAAAAAAGCCCGTAAAATCAATCAGTCTGTTGTCGGGAACATGGCGCTTACAGTGAGCATTATTGCAAATTCAGTTGATTGTCAAAGTGTGATCCCTAAATTTTTCAAAAGTGGTCGTACTGTAGCGCTTTGGGACTTTGGGTATTAAGCTTTTCTATTGCAAATTTTGTGCTGAATGCGATGGAGCTATTTTTGAGCGGGCTCAACAGAGCAGATGGCGATATTAATGCAAAAGAGTTCAAATATGACATTTTTGGCATGTCGAGTCCAAAAAAAAAAAAAAAAAAAAATCGAGCGTTACCCCTTTTTGCAGCAGGGTGCGTCCTCCGGATTTTTTTTTTCAACCGCCGGTTACTGTAACTTGACGCGATGATGTCCCGAAACCACAAACACTTTTGCCGCGTGTGCCCCCCGCTGATTCATTTCAGGTGACTCACGCGTCAGGGGCTCTCAGCCGTTGCCGCTGTACGATACCAAATGATGGTGATTTACCCCCTTCACGCGTATGAAACTGGCGCTTCATCAGAAACTTGTTCATCTGGCCTCAAATTTGGACCAGTTGATGGTACTGTAAACCCAATTATACAACAGTGTTAATTTTGTTTGCGAATACAGTAGGATTGCTCAGTCTCAAGAAATCGCGAGATTCGTGTTTCTAGATAGTGATGAAAATCCAGCGCGAAACAATATTTCACGCGTTTCTCCCGATGAACCTGGCCATCTTCTGCTGGCTCTAAGTTTAGGTCAGTGGATATTATGATACTCAACTCAAAACGTTAATGATTCCAAGTTTTTCCAGGGATCGATCGGATCACTCAGCCTTTTAAAAATGCATTTTACAGTATGATACGCAAAATCAAGGCCAACAAAACATGATCAAAACGACCCCTCAAGGCTAACTCGCCGAAAACGCGACGCGCTGTCCCCTCACATTTTTTTAACAAAATCAAATGACTACTGTAGCCCTTGCCCCTTGGTTTTCATTTCATTTTTGTAGACAAACAGGGCATGTTTACCCGGGATGTGACATGTGACATGTGACTGGCGCAGCGATCCGAGGACCTAAATTTTACTGCTGCTTTAATAAATGCCGACTGGTCCCCTTGCAAAATCGCTAGAAAAGCTCAATTTATTAAAATCAACACTGCTCTCTAAAATCGAGTGTCCGCCCGGCATCAAAAATTATTGTCATTTGTGCGTTATGGCTAGCTACTTATTTCTCGAAAACAAAGTAATAAAAACCGGCCGGGGTCGATCAGGCCGCTGACGGGGAAATCAAAAATTTTCTAGAAACTCACAATTTCGGCCCTGGCGCGCTAATAAATTGTTATTCGATCATGCTAAAAACTTACGGTATCATACAAGTGGAAAAAGACGCGCGCGGAGGCCATTTTATCTTAGCCCGGCAAAGCCAACAATGCGCGACCTTTGTACACTTGCGATGCCATATTTAAAATTTCAATCCCAATTTTTTTCTCGGCAACAACAAACAAGGCTCACCACGGCAAGTTTACAGAGATAAAAAATGCAGAATCTGATTCTCTTTTAATTGAGACCAGTTTTACTGACGTGCGACCAAAACTGGTCAAGAAATTCAAGTTTCTAAAATTTGTCTTTGATCGCTTTTTTCTCGCGATCCGTCAAGTCAAGCCCGGTTTTTTAGTGCAGATTTGCTTAGAAAGAAGGGGTCAGTGCATCTATGATAATGAGATGACTCTCCAAGCGCTGCTGATGTGCAGGTTGCCAAACGGATTTGGGTTTTCTGTCTGGACTTGAATCTCTTAAAGCGGGGGACCCTGCAAATGCATTTTGACGACCTGACCAACTTTTTTTTCACAAACTCGAAAAAAAATCATTTCACCACCAAAGACTTGTCGCAACGCCACGAAACTTTCTCGTCTACAGTTAGGGTTGTTAATTCGAGCGAGCGAGACGAGATTCACCTTGTCTCGTCTCGTCTCGACAAAATTTTGGGTCATCTCGATCTCGATCGAGATTCTCCTAGTCGAGATCGAGCGAGATTCGAGCGAGATTCGAGAATGTCACATGACAAAACTCGAGCATTTTTCTTCAAAACTTTGTCTGGTGGGGTGAAAAAATCCACCAAAAAAAGTCGACACAAAGACAAGAGTTGAACCTTTCACATCCTGAATGAGTGCCAAGAAGACAAAGCTTTTTCCCATTGCACCACACCACTAATCTAAAATACATGATGAAACATTACACCTAACCTAATTTTTATTTTGTTCGAGATTCGAGCGAGACGAGCGAGATTTTACTTTCTTGTCGATCGAGACGAGCGAATCTCGCTCGTCTCGATCGTCTCGAACTCGTCTCGAACCCTCGAGATTTTCGAGCGAGATTCTCGATTTAACATCCCTATCTACAGTATATGATTAGGCTCCTCTCTTTTAAGAAAAATTAAAACCCCGATGTCGATCGGCTGGCTCGGCGACAAAATTGACATTGCTGAAAATTTGGCTGTATGATAGCGCACTTTTGGAAAAATTATTTCGAGGTGAAATCTTGCTTCAATCACCGCGAAAATTCACCACGTGAACGATTCGTGCCGCATTTTTCAGGAAAAAATTGCAAACCGGAGGTCGACCAGACCGTTGTCGAGGTAATCGCGAATTTCAAGAAAATGTACAAATTCAAGCTGATGAATCCCAAAAACAAGAGTTGTACTCTTGCCAAAGCGGTCCCATCTGGTCATTTCCACGCGTTCATTTTCAAAATCGTTAAAAAACAGAGGTCAACCAGGCCGAGTTTTCGACAATTTTAAAATTTTGGTAATTTTTCAATGATTTTCACAAATCCTATATTA
>JAIWZP010000077.1:0-114627 GCA_025201375.1 Gongronella butleri | reverse complement strand
ACGAGACACAAACAGGGAGACGCGACCGTAAGTGACACGAAAATTAGTTCAAGACGCCACACAGCGTATAAATACGCTTGTTTTTTTTTTTTTTGTATTCTTGACAAATCATTATTATCACGACTTCAAGCATGTCCATTGACAATACTACCTGGGTCTATAGAGTGCCGAATGATGATGGGAACTCCTCCTCCTCTGTGGCAGATGCAGAAGACATGGTTTCGGCGTTCATTGATGAAATGGTGTTTCAAGAAGACGTGGACATGGAGATTGAGGCGGCTCCGGCCGTTGAAATCAATCAATTCAGCCAATTCAATGTGGTAGAACGAGATTGGAAGAAGCAAGATGATGGGACAATCATGACGCTCGATGACTACGAAGAGGCATACATCAAGCGCCCTATGCCTGTGGACAACAATAAGGCAGCCCCTGGACAAGATGAAGAGATGACCCTGCCTCTTACTCCCAAGCGCGGTCAATATCGCAAGTACACCACGGAGCAGGTCCAATCGCTCATCCACAAGGTCATTGAGCTAGGTACACAGAGAAAATGCACAAAAAAAGAGAACAAAGACTCATGCGATTATTAATTGTCAGGAATGACAGCCAAGGACGCCGGCTTGGCTGTTGGAATCAATATTCGGACGGCACAGTCGTACGTGAAGCGATACAGGGACGATGCTGAGGGGCGTTTGCCGATTTCTCGCGCTGGCCATGGGCGTGGTGGCAATCGCAAGCTTTTTGAACAACATACCGCGTTCCTTGTCGATCTTTGGGACAACAACGCGGCCATCACGCTCGCTGAGGCACGCGACGAGCTCAAGAGCCAATTCGACATCACGATCACATTGTCTGGTCTTCGCAAGCATGTCGTCAAGCATTGTCGCGTGACTTTAAAGAAGCTCGAGAAGCTGCCGGCCGCGCGAAACTCCGAGCGCATCATCGAGCTGCGTTACGAGAAGGTGATGGCATGGCGCAACCAGCCCGACCTCGATTACCTCGCCAATTGCGTCTTCCTTGACGAGGCGGGCTTTAATCTGCACCTTCGCCGAGGATTTGGGTGGTCCAAAGTCGGCACGCCGGCGAAAGCGGTCGTCCCCACGCAAAAAGGGGTCAACATCACGATCATGGGCGCCATGTGCGAACTGGGAGTGGTTGCACTGCAGCTGCGGAAGCCAACCGTATGCACGCGCGTCAAGGATGGCAAGAAGGTGAAAGGCGTCGTAGGCACACGGACAGAGGATTATATGGCCTTCATCAACAGGGTGATGGACGTCCTCGACTCCCGCCAAATGAAGGGTCGCTACCTGGTGATGGACAACGCGCCCATTCACAAGTCACCCGTGATCGCCGAATTGGTGGGATCCCGTGGATACAGGACGTTGTACTTGCCTCCCTGGTCCCCGTTCCTCAACCCAATTGAGGAATTTTGGTCGAAGGTCAAGGCTGGCGTCCGTCGGTCACAGCTGACGGACAGCGATTCGCTGACGCCTCGTATTTTGGAGTCGACGAGGCGTGTCACACCTGAGGATTGCTGTGGGTGGATCCGCCATTCAATCTCGTTTTTTGACCGTTGCATCAAACGAGAAAAAAATCTTTAAAAATAAAAATAAAAAAATGGGTGGTTGGGTGGGCACAAAAATTATGTATTGTGCAGTATGCACTGTGGGATGAATGGACCAACTAGACTACAACAGCGGGATTTTTTTTTGCGCCCCACACCAGCAATCTGCGCGCACCTCAATTCCACTTTGCGCGTCTCTAACCAGCAACCTGCGCGCACCTCAATTCCACTTTGCGCGTCTCTAACCAGCAATCCGCGCGCACCTCAATTCCACTTTGCGCGTGCTCAATCTGATTTGCACGCAAACTTTTTTAATTTGCACGTATAAAAAAAAGTGTTTCGCGCGATCTGATTGGACAAATCCAGTACCTACAATCTTCACACTCGCCGATTTTGACCGTGGCAGGCTGCCCGCCGCCCGTATTTTTGCCCAAATTGGCAAGGCAGTGCTCAAGGACGGGGCTCACGCCGCCATTGACGCCCAACTCGTCAAAGTCTGTGCAACAAGCGGCAGCGCAAAGATCAACGAAGCAGTCAGCGCCATTCTCCACCTTCTGGCGTCGAGGCATGCGCATCCAGGTGCCTCCGTCCACATCATTGGCAATGATGCACTCAACTCAAGACTTGAAGATCTTGCCATGTTGCTCCAGTCCAGTGTCACCGCCGCCAACGCGACCGTTGCCACAGCCATTAGCAACATCTTTTACCAACTCAGTCAAAATTTGTCGTAGTTTTCACAGAATAAAAAAAAAGATGAAATTCTGGCAAAAAAAATAACTCGCTGCAAACACAATTGTGGAGTTTGACGCGTTGCAAAAGCGCTGTCATGTTGTTCCGGTGGCATGGCAAGGCGCGCACGTTTTTTAATACGCGTCCACTGCGTAAAAATCGAATCAAATCCCATATGCCCTCTATTTTTATTTACAGATACATTCAAAAAGAAGAAGAAAAGGGAGGGAGTGTAGCGATAAAAAGAAAAAGAGCGTGGCTGTGCCAGAGTGCGCAACGATTTTGCGTATGCTCGGTCTCCAGGGCGGGGGTATCACGTGCTTGCGTGCTTTTGACTGGCATCGGCGGTAAAAATGCCCTTGAGACGCTCGATCTCGTGTTTGGGGAACAACATCCACGTTTCCCAAGCGCCAAGCACCGTCATGACGTATCTCTGTGCATAGAAAAAGACAAGAAGATGGGTCAGTCGCTGTACGTTTCGTCCTTTTTTTTTCCATGACACCGCGTCGTTTTCTTTTTCTTGTTTCTACCCTGAATTGCTCGGCTTTGAGCCGCGCCGAGATGGACCGATAGATGTCGTGGAGGTGAGCAAAGATGTCTGGCAAATGGTGAGCAAATCCCTCGCGGTAGCGCCAGGCATTGGTGACGTGGACGCCACTGTTGTGCAAAATGTCGGAAACGAGGAAGAGCCGCGCGATCTTGGCCGTGACCGACGCGCCTGGCGCGACGACCGCCTTGACCGTGAGCTTGATCACATCGTCGTGCGCATCGGCGCGCTCAATGGCAAACGCCATTGCCTTGGCAATCGTCCCGCGCTGCAGTGTCACCTGCCGCAGCAAAACCTCGTACCGCTCACGTCCAATCTTGCCCAATTGGCCCTTGCCAAGGCCAAGACGCCCGCGCTCTGCCGCCTCGTCGTCAGAGTCCCACGACAGGTCCGTGGGGCCCTGGGAAGAAAAATAAAAAAAAGAGTGAGTGGCCAATGACAACTTTTCATGTTGCGTCTTACGTCTTCATCAAAGGGAATGTCCGGAATTCGCGGCGGGATCCACCACACGCCATCGTCGTACATCTGGAACGGCTCCGTTTGCCATGCCTGTGGCGTGTCACCTTGAAAGATCGAGTATAGCCGCCATCGATAATATACATGGTCGTCACACTGCAGAAAAAAAAAAAGAAATGGACGTGTCAGAGACCATCGAAACGCGCTCCAATTGAACTAGGGTAATACCGTGTGATCAAACAAAAAGCGAAATTGTGGATTGCCGTGCTCGCGTCGCATGATCATGCCCTAAGCAGGCGAAAAATAGGGGGTCAATAGGGCATTTGGGATGTTTTTTTTCAATTTTTACCTCAAACTTGGGGCCATACTTGACAATGCGTTCGATCATGCGATGGATAATGCGCACGGTGCGATTATTCTTGGGAAAGCGCACGTTGATCTCGGGGCGCTCGCGGCCCTAATGAACAAAAACAAGAAAAAATTGGAGATGAACGGACGCGCTCTGACCACTTTTTTTTTTTTTTGCGACGTACATTCGCCTGAGGAACCAATTGGGCAGTGAATGGAAAGCGGCGTCTTTCTGGTTGAGCAGGTTTGGGTGGCATCACTGCAGGGTGATGATAAAAAGCGTGTCAATTCGTCATCCGGGCACACTGTTTTCTTTTGCACTTACTAAAGTAGGGGACGGGCGGCAGTGGCACGGGCTTGCCCCATCCAGCCTTGATAGTTTTGCCCTCGAGGACAGTGCCATCGAGATGCTCGAGGGCAGCGGCAGCATGATCACGTCGCATGAAGCTGACAAAGCCACAGATGCGCTTGCGGTCTGTCGGATCGTCGGCGCGCGGCCGCATGATCTTGACAGACGCGATCGGGCCATACACACCAAAGGTGTGGCACAATTGCTGTTCTGTCACCGACGCACTGAGATCCGAAAGGAACAAATTCGTCGTGTGCGCGTCAGACGCGCTCGGCCGATCGTCGCTGCCACCGCTGATGTCCATGCCCTTGCTACGATTTTCTTGCTGTCTGTTCCCCCACGTCCCCCCACACGGAAAAATTCGTGGTGAGAAACCCATCGGCGCGTACAATGCCACCTTTACCTTTTAAGCTCCTCCAGGAACGTGTCCATTTGGCGCAATTTTTTGCCCTTTGGCGCGCCCGTGTTGCTAATTTCCGCGGGCGGCACGTGATCATCGAGCGTAGATATGGTGCTCATCTTTTCGTATGGCCTCTTGGAAGGTGCCGCCGCTTCCGCTTGCTGCGCGCCGCCGGCCTTGACAAAGGTCATGGGCTGGAATGTGCTGTTGCCGGTGCCACGTGACGATGAGGCCGCCTTGACAAAGCCCGTCGTGCCCGTCGCATACTCTTTTGCTTCAAACGACGCGACAAACTCTTGGTACACCCTGGATGTCTCCTCATGTGCTTGCTATTGCCCCGTGAAAAATGTAAGACCGCGCGTGTCGATCGATCAAATCGTGCTGTTCACCTACCTGCTCGCGCAAGCTGGCATCTTCTTTGTGGCGCTGGAACGCATTTTTCTTGCCCGCGTCTCTACCGTGCATTGCTCTATTTTGAAGGAAGAGGGGGTGAGACAATGCCCTGAAAACAGCTTGTACGCTTCCACTCACACTCTTGACGATGGCCGTCTGTCAAAAAAAAAAAAGAGGGGGATCAATGGGGGAAAAGACGAAAGAGGAACAAAAAAATGCGAGCAGCAGGTTCCACCCCCAATTTCATTGCCCGCTTACCTGCTTCTTCCTCTCGCAGACGCGTCCCAAGGTGAGAAATCCGACATTACTCAAAATTATGATACTGTACATACTGCATACTGTATATGATATCATCATACTTTAAGTTGCAGTGTGTTTTGTACAGGAAAAATATCATTTCTAGGCAAAATCGTGACTCGATTGTCACCAAACTTTGCCACTTAGCAATTTCAACGCTTTTCTTTGAAAGAAAAATAAAAAAACCGGAGGTTGATCAGGCCGTTTTGGAGACATGCATCGTTTTTACTGTATGTACAGTATGATAAGAATTGTCACTAATCAAGTGATGCCAAGTGCCAACAGCCCAACACAACTAGGGTTGTTAATTCGAGCGAGCGAGACGAGATTCACCTTGTCTCGTCTCGTCTCAACAAAATTCTGGGTCATCTCGATCTCGATCGAGATTCTCCTGGTCGAGATCGAGCGAGATTCGAGCGAGATTCGAGAATGTCACATGACAAAACTCGAGCATTTTTCTTCAAAACTTTGTCTGGTGGGGTGAAAAAATCCACCAAAAAAGTCGACACAAAGACAAGAGTTGAACCTTTCACATCCTGAGTGCCAAGACAAAGCTTTTTCCCATTGCACCACACCACTAATCTAAAATACATGATGAAACATTACACCTAACCTAATTTTTTTGTTCGAGATTATTCGAGCGAGACAAGCGAGATTTTACTTTCTTGTCGATCGAGACGAGCGAGATTCAAGTCGTCTCGATCGTCTCGATCTCGTCTCGAACCCTCGAGATTTTCGAGCGAGATTCTCGATTTAACATCCCTAAACACAACTCATGGTTTGATTGTCTCTCAATCTTTGCCCTCCTGTTGTGAGCTGTGAACCTGTGATTATGATACTGTACTGTATTTCGTCGCGCCTTGCTTCAAGCCTTCAACAAGACGACGACGACGTTGAAAACCGGAGGCCGACTGGGTCGTTGTACGTACTACGTACAGATGAATTCCAAAATCTTGACATGTCCACAATCCTTCACGGTCTTCTCTCAAAATATTTTCTGGATCGCGGTGGTGAAAATGGCACCGATACAGTACCGTACAGTTCTACAGTATGTAAAAAGAGACGCACCCGCGTGTCATCATTTCCTGATTGTTTGCGCGCCCACCAATGGAGGACGAACTTTGCATGCTTGCAAAGAATGTCGATCAAACATTGGATTACTGTACAGTACAGTACTGTACTGTACTGTACGGTACAGTATAAGTCAACCTGTGATTTTTACAGTATTAATTCCAGTTTTACAGTACGTACGTATGATACCTACTACTGTAACAAACAAGGGGGCAAAGCCTCTACTGTATAATGGAATGACTTGCAGCGCTCCAGCTTGGGTTTGAGAATTTCGCATCCGTCATTTCTGCAAGTGGCGGCAGCCCACCACCACCACCACCCGGCGCACGAAAATGTGCCAAATAAAAAAATAAAAAATTAAAAAAATAAAATTCCATGCAATTCACGCTACCAAATTTGGAAGTCTCAAACCTTAAATTTTTGCAAAAAAAAAAATTGCACCGAAGTACAGTAGGCACTTTTCTCAGTCGATCGCCGTTCATGCATCACTCTTTGGGTACTTTTCTTAACTTTGGGCGACGACCTGCCATTTTGTCTGCCTACAGCAAATCGTCGGAGTTACCTGTTTGGGATGCATTGATCACTCGGAGTTCAAAATTTTTCAAATTTGGCATTTCTGGATTTGAATGTGTGACCCCTGAATTTTTTAATTCCCAAATTTGGCATCTTCTGAGTTTGAATGTGTGACCCCTGAATTTTTAAAAAGTGGTCGTAGCGCATTGCGGTTTTAAGCTTTTTTTATTGCAAATTTCGCGTTGAATGCAATGCAGGTACAGTAGTATTTTTGAGCGGGGTCGGCCTTGCTTGCAGGTGGCGAGATGAATGCAAAATACTACAAATCCGAGGGTTTTGGCATTTTCGAGTCCAAAAAAAATCGGGCGAGCCCGTCCTGAGCACTGGACCAAAGTTTACGCCGCGATGCATTTTTCATTAGCGGGCAAGTAGACTGTAAAAAAATTTCTGGAGGCACAACAGGCCGAGCGACAAAGTTTGAAAAACAGGCTCTTCGTTTTTAAAAGGCTACAGTAGTATGTAATGTGTACGTTTTTGTGCAATGTAGCGCGAGGTTGTTTCACCGTTTCAGGCATGGAAACGACACTGTATCATAGCACGCGTCCGTTTCTGCCCACTGAGGTCGAAACATGGTGGGCGGATCAACGCTTTATTTATTATTTGTGTGCAAAAATCCAAAACGGATGAGAATCGTGCTGATTGATATTTTTCACCTTGCGGAAGATTGAATGCGTGAAAACAGTACTGTACTGTACAGTACGTACTGTACGTATAGTATTTGAGCTACTGTACAGTACTGTACAGTATCATATCATATACTGTATATCATAGAGGTTGAAGAGCACAAACTCCAACGATGTCATGAAGAAGCTTTTTTTTTCAGAAATCGGATCACTCAGGCGTCCTGAGAAAATGCTCTTTTCTTTTATTTGCATGAAATCAGGGACAAAACGAAAACGACCCCTGGTGGCTACGGTACATATCATATCGCACGCGTCACACTACTACTTGCTTGATTTACAGTAACATTCTCACCAAATTTATTTTATACGTACAGTATGATACAGTAGGCGCAGGAAGTAGGTACGACTACAGAAGGTGCACAGAATCTGCATCGTGCGTGAAGCAAAAAGTGTATTTTTCCAGCAGGCGATACGTACAGTATTGCAAAAATAAAAATTTCTAAAGTTGTTCTAAATACGTTCCAATGGTTTAATGCCCAGAAGCCCGAGGCCATTGGCGAGGGTGGTGCGTGCCGAGGCAAAGAGGAGCAGGCGAGCCTTTGCAACGGCGAGATCAGGCTCATTTTTGACGTGTAGAGACGTTGCAGCCTGGCCAACGCTGTGTGCCAGGCGGAAGAGGTATTGGACGAGTGTGCTGGGCTCCATGGCGTCGCAGGCCTGCTGCAGAATGTCGGGGTATTGGGAGATGGTCAGCGCAAGGTCGATGGCGGCGTCGGACGCGACAAGGGACGAAATATCGTCGATTGGTTCCACAGGGATGCCTGCGTGCCGCTCAATGCCGCACAGACGCGCGTGTGTGAATTGTAGAAACACGCCCGTATACCCGCGCGCCTGAAGCATGCGGTCCCACGCAAAATCGTAGTTTTTAACGCGCTTGGCTGCCAAATCTTGGATAATCACAGCCGATGCGCCAAGCTTGTCCGCCACATAGTCGACGGCGGCGTCCCCAAACAGCCGCGAGCCATTGCAGGGCACGGCAATACCCTCGGCGCGCAGCTCGTCGTATTTTCGCGTGTCTTGCTCCATGTTGACGCGCATCGCGGATTTGGCCTGGTCGAGGATCTGCTGCAAAAAGACGACGTTGCCCTTGCGCGTGGACATGCCGTGGACGCGGCCAAACGACGCGTGGTGCAGATCGAGATTCGAATTTCCGGTCATCAGACGCCAAATGGCAAACAATTGCTGCATATGGAGCGATTGCTCGGCGCCAATGGTGTAGATGGCCTTGTCAACGTTGTATTTTTTGGTCCTGAGGATTAAAGTGGCGAGGTCGCGTGTTAAATACAGCGATGTGCCGTCCTGCCGCCTTAGGACGGCTTGGCCCAGGCCGCTGTTGGGCATATGTTTGTCCAGATCGACAATGTAGCGGCCGTCGTCCTGTTTGTCCAGCAATGATTTCGCGTCCAATTGGCTGTACACGTCGTTGAGGAAAGGCTCAGCCTGCGACTCGCCACCAAACACGTCGAATTGGATGCCCAGCCGCTGATACACGGTTTTGTACGATTCGATGCTCAAATCACGGAATTGTTGCCATTGCGCGAGGACGGCCGCGTCGCCTTGCTCCATCCGCCGGAAATGCCGCTTGGCCGCCTCGTCGATGGTCGCGTCATGCTCGGCGGCGCGATTCACATCCACGTACACGTTGTACAGGTGCTGGATCGGATCGCGCGCCAATTCGGCCGCATCGCCCGTGCGATCGTACCCGACAGCAAGAAGACCATACTGTTTGCCCCAATCACCCAAATAGTTGATCCCGACTACGTCGTACCCCATTGCCGCGTGCGAACTCGCAATAAAATGGCCAATGATCGTGCTGCGCAGGTGTCCCGCGTGAAACGGCTTGGCAATGTTGGGTGAGCTGTAGTCCACCACCACCGTCGACCCATTGCGCGCACGCGTGCCATAGCGCGCTTGCTCCGAGTGCACCTGCTGCAGTGTGTGCCGAATATAAAGGGGAAGCGCCACGTTAAATTGCAAAAACGCGCCTTGCTGCAATACAGATTCCACCCAAGGCTTGGCTGAGGCCTGGTATTTTAAAAAAAAATCGCGCAAAAAAAAAAAAAGAACCAATGAGTATTGAGACGCGTTGAAAGTGCCGAAGAGAGCCCAAACGAGCCGTGCTAAGCGGGCGTGATGGTGCGCTTGTGCTTACAAGAAGGGAGAGATCCTGGTTTGGCTGGAGAAAAGGTTTCATACGCGGCAGTGGCAGCGTAAATTGGGCTTTTCGCCCGGTTTTTGGCATGCCCAGGAAACGAGCAACCTGAGTGTCGGTGCATGCCGTCTGTTTGGCTACTTGCTTGCCGATTGCGTCGCGTACAAGCTGCGCCGTCGAGATCATATGCAAAAAAAAAGTAAAAAGTGACCAGGAAAGAATTGACGAATTGCCAAAAATGCCGGACCAGGGCCTTCTTTGGGCATTTTTAGCTCCGCGAGCTTTGCTCCCAAGTTTTTTTTTTTTTTTTTTGCCAGGCACCGCTGGCTTTTCCCCGCCACCTTGCACCGTGTCGCGTGTTTCAGACAAATGACCTTGTCATGACGGCGTGTCCGGTCTTTTTACGGCCACAATCCTGTCAAAGTCACGGACACGGTTTGTGCCACTCGATCTAAAAGCTCCAATTGGTGCCAAGCGGAGGTGAAAATGATAAAAAAAAGGACGCAGAGAGACACATTTGCCGGAGCACGCGTGAAATTGAGCTGTTTTGTTTATGATCAAGCAAATGATCTTGCATCCTCGTTTCATCTTTTTTTTTTATTTGTACCTTGAGTCATGATAACAGCAGGCTTTGGCCACTCGTAGCCCCTCACGCTATCAATTGGGCGTTTTGGGACTGGGCGAGATGTGGGTAGCTCATCTTTTTTTTTGCATGTTCTTGATGGCATTGTAGCGTGGTTGTGCGCGCAGACACACGTCAAATTAAGCTCGCCAATTGATGCGAATGAAGCACTCATCACTCATACACCTGAAAAAAGAAGAGAAAGATGGCTTTGTTTATACAGGTTGTCCACTGAGTCCAGGCAATCAAGGAGGTCGCAGGAAAAAAAAGAAAAAGACAAACATTTGTCGAGATCCATGTGCATGGACTTGCTTCCGTGTGGGCGGCAAAGGACCCATGGCCGGGATCAACATGAGATCCAATGCCGCATTTATAAAAAAAAGGACGCGCAGCTCGATTATTTTTCTTTTTTTCTCGTCTTTTTCATTCCTTTTTTACCTTTTTTTCCTATGACAACAAAGATGCGCGTGGCCGAGGCAAGTAAATCCATCTTGGAATCGGGCGCATTATCACCAAGCACCATCCAGGCAGTGCCCATCGACGCCGACGCCATGCAGACCACACTCCCAGGCTTTGGCACCGCGTCCATCTCCGCCTCATCTATGAACTTGCTCAATGCCATGATGGGCAGGTAAGACATTGTGCAGACGATGAGGAAAGCGACGCGTCAAGCGTTTACGCGTCACGGTCTTGGGTGGTACAAAAAGCGACAAATCCCTCAATTGGCGTCTTTTTTTTTTAAAACATAGCGGCATCATTGGGCTACCATTTGCTATTCATTTGTGCGGCTTTTGGCTTGGACTGGCATGCTCGGTGATCATTGGGTTTCTGAGCTGCATGGCCATTTCCTTGACCGTCGATTGCGGCATCCACACCAATTGTTACAGCCTTGCCGATTTGTGTGCTATGCTCCTCGGTCGCTTTGGCCATCCCATCTGCAATTTTATTCTCCTCTTTCACACATTGGTCACCGGTGTCTCCTACTACATCAGTAAGAGCGTGAAAAAGAACGGCCATTAGGCTAATTTTATACTTTTTTACGCGTCACTCACGTCAATGGGCTAATATTTAGTGCTTGCCGACATCGTATGCGGACTCTCCCAATATTATCTCCCTCAATACCCTTTTTTGGCGCACCGCACCACCGTTGTTTTTGTTTTTGGTCTCGCTTTTGTAACAAAAAAAAATTTTTTTTTTGTTTCTTTTTTTGTGCCATTGACGCGATACTCACTCTTGTTGCAGGGTCTCCCTCTGAGCCTGCCTCGCTCGCCAGCACGACTTGCCAAATGGTCGGCATTGTCCGTGATTTTCCTGCCAATCATGCAGATTGGCGTCATGGTTCGGCTGCACCACTATGTTCCGCGGTGGCAAGACTTGGACCTCGAGGTGATGCCCGTGTCCAATGACATGTTCAAGGGTGTGGCGATCATGGCACTGGCATTTGGCTGCTCGCAAAACATCTTTGGCTTGTATTTAAGCACGCGCGATCAGCGGCCATCCACGTGGCTGTTGATTTCTTGCATTGCGACCACGCTCGCGTACGTGTTTAATTTCGCGTTTGCCGTCCTCGGCTACCTGTGCTTTGGAAAAGATGTCAAAGAGAATGTCTTGCTCAATTTCCCTTTGGACGATGCTTGCATCAATATGGTTCGCCTTGCGCTCGCCACGTTTCTCATGATCACTATCCCGTAAATCCTTTTTTTTTTTTTTTTTGAAAAGCCATTGGCCCTGATCCGCTTCTTTTTTTTTTTTTTTTTTTTTTTTTTTTTTGTCTAGAACATGCATCTATCCGTGTCGGGACGCGCTCCAGGCCTTGCGTGGCAAGTTCAAGCACGGCCAGGTGCCAAGCGACATGGACCACAAGCTGACCACATGCCTCCTCTTTATGCCCATCCTGTATTTCGGCGCAACGCTCACGTCCCTTGGCACCGTCTTTGATATTCTTGGCGGAGTGTCCACCATGATGCTTGGTAAAATTCGTAAAATCGGCTCATCCACATGACTAACGCAGCCAATTGGGCTCCCCTCCCCCAATCTAGGCTTTCTGTTGCCGGGCATCATGTACCTGCGACTCTATTTTGGCCGCCCCATGGACGACACCAAGCCATTGTTGTACACACCGCCGCCCAGAGACCCATTGACGGGCATGCAGGCATTTCTTGCCTGCATTCTGGTCACTGTCGGCATGGTCGTGCTTTATTTCACCCTGGCCGACTACCTATAAACGATTTCTTACACATCCTATCTACAAAATTCATCAATAAAAAGCTTTTTGGGATCGGACGCGTCGCGTCACATTCGTTTTTTTTTTATGCGTTCTCCGTGCCGTTCTCACCCTTTGAACCTGGAAACAGGTAAATCCAAATGCCTTTATGCGACCTCTCTGCAATGCCAATATCGGGAAACTATTCTTTGCTCCTCGAATTTTTCTCTCTCTCTCTTTTTTTTTTTTACGCGTTTCGTCGGACCCTGTCCCAGCCCATGGGAGCCATTGGTGGCCCAGCAGGCCACGTGCGTGCGGTCTGGCCCTGAATTGTGTCAACGATGCAACATGCATGGACGAGCCGACGATTAAGTGGCACCTGCATCCCTATTTTATCGTTCGTTTATGGCGTCACGAGCCCGGGACGAGCAAAAAGGACAGAAAAAAAAGGGTTTGCTGCAATTGAATGACCTGCGAGGGCCAATGCAGACCAATTGAGCATTCATGGAAGCTCAGAAACGCGTCAATGTGAAGAAAAAAAGGGGGTGCACTCCTTTTTTTTTTTTTCTTTCTTGGTTCCTATCGCGACGAGGACGTGGCGTGGACGCGGCCCATGGTGGATATGGTGTACGCCAAGCCCAGCGTGTTTTGGGTGATGGCTATTGGGCAACATTGGGCAGCCCAAGGGTGGTGAATCACATGATCCGTGCAACTTGAGCCGGGCCTTCCTTGTCTCCCTAATTTTTGTTGACAACAATTGGACCTTGATGGAAATGAATCACCCTTCGGGAGGAATCGCATTGTTTTTGTGTACCGTCTAGACGTGTGAAAATGACGGAAGCACCTGACGTTTGATATTTTCTCAAACAAGCCCTTTTTTGGCATGACAACCACTGGCATGGGCTGGATAGCGTATGTGTGTTATGAGTGTGTGTGTGTGTGTGTGTCTGAGTGGTGAGTGTGCGTGTGTGGCAATGATAGGTACGCAGCATCACACAAAAGAGTGTGTGATCATGATCGATGGCGCATTTTCGACGACAATTGATTGTTTTTGGTTGCTCCCTCTTTTTTTCTTCTTCTTCTTTCTCCTTAATACTTTTTTTTTAAATCCTCTTGTCCACGTCGCCTGTCTTTTCAAACGAGTTTTCTTTGATTGGCGCCGGAAAAGAAACAAAAACACCAGCCATTGCCGTGTCCTCTTTTTTACAAAAAAGGGTCTCCTACCTCCAAGCCAATTGATCGACGCCAAGGCAAAAAAAAAAAAAAAAAAAAAAATCGGCATTTCGCGCGCGCGATTTCTTCCATGTCCGCCCTCAGCAGCGCAATGTACAACCGATGCGATCCGTCGCTCAGCACTGCCTATCCACCATGTACACCACCGCCCTACATGAACCATCCATTGACGACTCACGAGGAAATTGCCACCATCTTCGTGGTCGGCTTCCCTGACGACATGCGCGAGCGCGAGTTTCAAAACATGTTTATTTTTTCGCCCGGATTTGAGGCTGCGACACTAAAGATCCCAAAAGATGAGGAAGATGAAACGAGCAGCAAAAAGCAGATTGTAAGCAAAGAAAGGCAAAAAAAAAAAAAAAAGGAGAGAGGAAAAATAGCCACACACATTTTTGCACATACGCACACCATTTTGCCCTCTCTCCCTCCCTTTTGCCCGCCCCCCCCTCTCTCTCCACTCACGATTTCGCATGATCAAAAAGTATCATCCTCGGTGATCAGATTCTCCCCAATTGGCCAATGCTTATTTTTCTTTTTTTTTTTTTTTTTTTTTTTTTTTTTTTGTTTTCATTTTGTTCAGATCGGGTTTGCCAAGTTTCGAACGCGGGTGGAAGCGATCAAGGCCAAGGACATTATCAATGGGCGCAAGATCGACATTGAAAAGGGGTCTGTGCTAAAGGCGGAGATGGCCAAGAAGAATTTGCACAACAACAGCAGCAATAGCAACAAGCAGCGACACGGGTCGATGCAATTGGACGTGTATGCGAGCAATGGTGCGCCGACGGGGGCGCCAAACCAAGGTGGATGGGCGCCATCGGCCTTTTTCACGTCAATGCCGCCTCAGACACACGCCGACCGGCCGTCCGTGCTGATGAAACGCGCAACCAGCCCGACACACGCGGCGTCCGTGTATGAGGCGTTCCATTCGGTGCCGGCGTGCCATGCCCCGCCGCCACCACCAGCGCTCACGCACGCGTCAACAATGCTCGCGTCACCGCCATTGTTGCCCACTCACCAGGCATTTGAGCCGCCCAATTTGTTTGAAGCTGCCGCGGCGGCCGCCGCCGCACGTGACGAGCCCATGGCCGCCATGCCACCTCTTGTGTCGCCCACACATACACACACGCGCTCACTCACCGGCGCGTACAATGGCATCCCCGCCGCGCATGATCGTCCCACGTACCTGACACGCGCCCTTTCGCTCAAATCCATCGACAATGACCACCTGTATCGCTACACGCCGCCGTCATGATTTTGCTCGATTTTTTTTTTCGCATTTTACAACATGTCTTTTTATGAATTATGCACAACCAACAGCAACAAAACCTAACCAACAATCACAGCAACCCACGTTTTTTTCTTTTTTTTCCGTCCATTGCAATATTCGTCAAAGTCACCCCCCTTTGGTAAAGCACCGCAACTCATTTTTTAAGGTTTGCCTGGGGTGAACCTTCAAAACGAGGGACATTTTCGCCAAAATTGACCCTGTCGTCCCATAGATTGATTGCATCCTGGCCAATGGGCAAAAAAAGAAGGTTCTCACTTTTGCCCATTCTACTTGGCAAAAAAAAACAAAACAAAAAAAAAATCAGTTCATCTCAAAAGGCCCGGAGGCGGTCCTCGGCTCATCTTTTCATCCTCATCCTTCATTGTCATCTCATTGTCGCGTCCAATTGCAATTTTTATCATTTTTTTGAAATTATTAAATTATTGGCAAAGAGCACCCATCCGCATCTTCAAATTGACAGGTGAAGGTCACTGACATGTGATGTCGCGACTGATAAAAAAAAATAATTTGTTGGGCTGTGTCTTTTTTTGCTTCTCATTTGCCAGCGGACCGGATGCCGTGGCAGCCTGCAAAAGAGGGGTGCCAGGGGCAAATAGGGTTGGGGCCCCGCTTCGGGGTGCAACTCCGCCCGCAAGCTTAAAAAAGCAATGCCCGGGGCGGGCCAGTTCTGCCTTTTTCTTCTTTCTTCCTTACTTTCTCTACTTTCTCTATACTTTTCCAGGCGCGCTTGTCGAACAAGAGCACCTACGTATCGATAGTTATTGAAAACGGTAAGAGCCATGGAATTAACACGGCGCGCGCGAGAAGATGTGCAAGAAAACGCGAAAAAAAGCGTGGATCTCGCTTGTTTCTTGTTTGTTCACTGACATTTGCCACTTTTTTTCATCTAGTTTTCGAATCTTCTTTCGTCTCTTCACAACCCACACAGAGGCTCTAAGCGGTTGGGTGATCGTCCAAGAATAGAACTATAAGTTTCTCGTCTCTCTCTCTCTCGTATCCTGTTTATTTTTTCTCCACTCCCAATGGCTCCTCCTCACGCTTCTGATTTCCCCGCTGCCGCTGCCGCCCCTGGTGCTGGCGCTCCTCCCTCGCTCTTCAAGGTGCAATCGCCCAATGTCGATTACACCGATGCCCACATCACCTCCAAGTACTCGTACGCCAACACCCGCATTGTCAAGCAAGCCGATGGCTCCATGCTCGTCCAGCCCACCGAACAAGCCTTTGAGTTCAAGACCGAGCGCGCTGTGCCTCGCACTGGGTAAGAAAAAGTGAAAAAGACGCGCGATTTCGCGATTTTTTTCGTTTTTTTCTTTTTTTCGTGGTCTGACGCGTCTTTTCCATTTTTTTATTAGTCTCATGATGGTTGGTCTCGGCGGCAACAATGGCACGACGTTGACGGCTGCGATCTACTCGAACAAGAACAAGGTGACGTGGCACACGAAGCGCGGCGAGCAGTTGCCCAATTACTGGGGCTCTGTGACGCAAGCATCGACGGTGCGTCTTGGTGTGGATGAGCAAGGCCAAGATGTGTACGTGCCTCTCAAGGACATGCTGCCCATGGTGAACCCCAACGACCTTGTGATTGGTGGTTGGGACATCTCGAGCATGAATTTGGGTGATGCCATGAAGCGTGCCGCTGTTCTCGAGTATGATTTGCAGCGCCAGGTGTATGGTGAGCTTGCCAAGATCACGCCCTTGCCTTCCATCTACTATCCGGACTTTATCGCCGCCAACCAAGCCGATCGTGCCGACAATTTGATGCCTGGCAACGACAAGCGTGCCCATTGTGACCAAATTCGCCGTGACATTCGCGAATTCAAGGCCAAGCACGGTCTCGACAAGGTCATTGTCGTCTGGACGGCCAACACGGAACGCTACGCCGAATTGGTCGACGGTGTCAATGACACGGCCGAGAACTTTTTGGCCGCCGTTGCCTCGTCGCACGAAGAAATTGCCCCCTCGTCGATCTTTGCCCTGGCCTGTATCGAGGAAGGTGTGCCCTTCATCAATGGCTCGCCCCAAAACACCTTTGTCCCCGGCCTCATTGATTTGGCCGAGCGTGAGCGTGCTTTTATTGGTGGCGACGATTTCAAGAGTGGCCAGACAAAGTTCAAGAGCGCCATCGTCGACTTTTTGGTCAATGCCGGCATCAAGCCTGTCGCCATCACCTCGTACAACCACTTGGGCAACAATGACGGCAAGAACTTGAGCTCCCACAAGCAATTCCGCTCAAAGGAGATCTCAAAGTCCACCGTCGTCGATGACATGGTCGCTGCCAACCACCTCCTCTACAAGGAGAACGAGCACCCCGACCACACCGTCGTCATCAAGTACGTTCCCTCTGTCGGCGACTCCAAGCGTGCCCTTGACGAGTACGAGTGCGACATCTTTATGGGCGGCCGTCAATCCATCTCCGTCTACAACATCTGCGAAGACTCGTTCCTTGCCTCGCCCCTCATCATCGATCTCGTCGTCCTCGCCGAGCTCATGACCCGTATCCAATACAAGACCGGCGAAATGACCAAGTTCTCCAGCTTCCAGAGCGTCATGTCCATCCTCAGCTACATGCTCAAGGCCCCCATGGTCACCCGCGGCACCCCCGTCGTCAATGCCCTCAGCCGCCAACGCTCCGCCATTGAAAACCTCTTCCGCGCTTGCGTCGGCCTTGCCCCCAACAACGAGATGGGCTTGGAGCACAAGATCTGGTAAAAAAAAAAAAAGCATCTCGCTTTTGGCCCCCTTTTCCCCCAATCGTGCCCTTCTCTGCGCCTACGATCTTTATGATCTGCCAAAAGGCCTGAATAAATAAATGAAAAAGTCGCCTCTGCGACTTTTTGTAAAAAAAAAAAAAAAAAGTCTTTTTTTATTACTTGTATTTTGTTCGTTTAATCGAGAAGCAACGAGAAATCTAGACATGTTGTATGCAGATAAAGGATCATCCAGTCTCGCGGCTCACGAATGGCACCGGGTTTACTCTGTAGCAACATGATGAGACGGGAGTAAAATGCATAAACGCAAAAAAAAACCATCAATTTTGGCTATTGGAGGGCCATACTCAAAGCCTATTGGCTGATATCTCGCGTCACCTTTGCAAGGTCGTGCCACGCTTTCATATGAGCCCACCATTGTGGCACTGCGACCATTAGATAGCGAGCAGCAGCGAGAATGAAAAATGGCCAAAATCCGTGGATGACCCCCTGGCCGATTTTCGAAAATCATAAAATGCTGATGGATCGCTTAGAAACCTGGAGACAAGCAAGAACTCAGTGCCTGCAACAACAATGATTATGGGTCGGCCGAGTATCGTCATGCTGGTTGGCGAGAAAACCAACAAAAGAACATCAGAAACACCGGATTTTCGATGCAATACCATGGATCGACGACGTGCTTTTAGCGGCATGAAACGAACATATCTCGCGCATATCGATCATGCGCATACAATGAATGCCGCTGATCACAAAAAAACGCGCTTTGCACGTGAACAGCGACGCGCGCAAATTGCATTTTTTTGAAGGTGATTTTCGGCGCGTCGATACTTTTGATTTTACACAAGCGCCATACCATGCAATGCATACACATAGAACTTTGAATGATTCTCTCCCAGGAAATCTTGACAGGTCGGTTCTAGTTCATTTCGTCGTCGAACGATGGGCATTTGAAACAAGGACCTCCAGCTCATGAAGGCGCTATTTTCTCAATATCCACAATGTAAAATCGCGTGAAACTTGCCTCGTGGTTACCACTCTTTGGGGCCCACCGTCCCTCCAAGCTCGAGGATGATCGGAGGACTTTCTATTTTTTTTTCTGCAAAAATCGGCACCCCCACTGCACAAAATTTCAAATACATATAGCTCTTCAAATTGTGCATCCAGAGATTCAAGCATGGGCTCAAATGAATGCCTGCTACGTATTCTTTCATCTGTAAAAATGTAGTGCATCAAATTCGCGTCGCCCTCCGACTGTGCGTCGAATACGTGTAAAAATTGAAATTCTGGTTGGTTTGCCTCTTTTGCCTTTTTCCATCGTCTCCTTTTACCTTCATATTGTTGCGCGTACGTGTCTGTGGCTGCAGATCATCAACACGTTGCATCTTTGTTTAGTGCCGTCCGCGCGTGTTTTGCATAAAATCGATCATCTTGCAATTTTTGCCATTTGTGAAATTTTTTACATTGGATTCGCATGCAGCAAGGGTAGCATTAATTGAAAATGAGAGACCAGAATCGCGTAATGGTATCAGGCTGGCGAGTTTGCATGGTTTTGAGTATGGCAAACCCAATAGTTGATCGCAAATCTTGTCCTGATGCCACTTTTTAACGCTTCTTGCGGCCAACGGACGGGAATTGAACTGGTGGACAAAATAGGAAATGTGCGGGTGTAGCTGTAAATGGTGCGGATGCAGATCACACGCACCCAAAAAAAAGCGCCTCTGAGTGACTATTTTGAACTGGGATGAAATGGACGCGCGGTGCTGCACGGTGCCAGTGGATTGAGGAGACAAGCGCATGAGGCGGGGGCTGAAAAGGATAGAAAGACACGCGCAGGGGCCCCTCGTCTGGGTCCGCATGGCTGCACCGGACGGATGCTCGCGTTTCATTTTTTTTTTTTTCGTTTTTTGGGCAACGATGGCAATTCTGCTTGTGCGACCGTGTGTCAAGGAACAAAAAAAAAGGGGGGGGGTGGACGAGGCAGGTGAACAAAAAAGAGGGGCGGCGGTGGATCTGGACCAATGGTGAGTGTGTATTTGTGTCGCTTGGCGTGCATTGTCCTCTTCTTAGAATAAAGTTTGGATTGCTGCTGATTTGCACTGTCACACAGGAATCGGCAGCGTGCACATGTCATGGTGCTACTTTTGGCATCGCCACTCTCCCTGTTTTTTTTTCTTTTCCACTGGATGGACCTATTGTTTGGCATCTTTTCTCTCTTTCTTGTTTCTTTTGCTCTCGTCCCCTCCCTGTTTAGTCTCGGTTGTGTGTTTTTTTTTTTTCTCTCTCTCACTCTTGTTTGCCCACGCAAATCGATCTCTCGCTCACCGTCGCCTCCCAATTGATTAGTGCATCCGCCTTTTTTTCTATTGTTTTGACGCCTGTTTGACGACTGTTCGTTCTTTTTTTTTTTTTTTTTTGACGCACCCCTTTTTTTTCTTTTGTTCCCCCCTTCATTTCACCATACACACGATGCGCCCGCCTCGCCGAGTGAACGAGATGGATTGGGATGAATCGTACCCGCCTGCACAATACGGCTCGCAGCGGTATCGCAGCATTTTCAGCGACGACGAGGACGATGCGCTCCCGCAGCGATGGAAAACACCGTCTGCCATCTCTCTGACGCCGTCAACGACAGCGACGTACGTCGACCCCTTGCTCAGCTCAACGACGTACCACATCCACCAGGCCGAAAACGCGCTTTCGACGCTGAAACACGTCGTCATGGAGGATGGATGGAAAAAGGCCCTCAAGCACAAGAGCGGGGTCGTGGTCCACATGAAAAGCGGGCTACACAAAGGGGACAAGACTCCTATTTTTAAAGGAGAGGCCATCATCCATAACTTCTCACCGCAATCCGTCTTTTACGTCATTGGCATGCGAAAACTTTGGGATGAGCAGTAAGAATGGACCTCCCAAATGGATAAAAAAAAAAAAAGGGCGACCGCAGGTCCCATGACGCGCGCGGCAACGCGCCAATCCCCTGCGCGACGCGTACCCCCTGACTTTTTTTTTTCGGTTTTGTGCAGATATGAAGATGGCAATCTCGTGGAAAACCTCAACGAAACGACGTCGCTGACCTATGAGGTGACCAAGCCAACAGCCACATCAAAGTAAGGATCCCCATGCAAGGAAAAAAAAAAAGAAAAAAAATGAACGGGATGACCGGGGGAAGGGCAAAAAAAAGGGAACGCACTGCACATCGAATCGTCTCATTCCAAAAATGCACTCCTTGCATGACACTTGATGAGGGAGGGGGAGGGGCGCGCGCTGAAGCTTTATTTCTTTCCTTAGATCTCGTGATTTTGCGCTTGTCGAGCGCATTGAATGCACACAAAATGGATCCATCATCTTTGCCGCCACAAGTGTCGAGACGCCACGCCTGCCACGCATCCAGGGAAGGACAAGAGCGCACATCAAGGTAAACACAATCCTATTCTACATCATGTGCCATGCAATTGGCTCCTTGGCCGCGCGTTGCCCCTTGCTTTTGTTGACCACACGACGCGCTCTTTGCAAAAAAAAAAAAAAAAAAAAAAAAAAAATTGGGAGGCCAATTTCATCTCACTCGTATTTTGATTGTGCATGTCTAGCTTCAAGGGTGGATTCTCGAACCCCTCCGTAGCCAAGGTGCACCTGCAACCAAGGTCACCTTCGTGGTCCAAGAGACCATGAAGGGGTGGGTCCCTGGCTTTGCGAAAAAGTCACTGGCGCGCCGCCCCCTGGTGATTGCGCTGATCAACGATTACCTGCAGAAAAAGTCGGAGCGCGTGCGCGCCCAGTCAAAATCGTCCCTGGTCGTCCCGCTCTCCCAGGGCCGCAGCAGACAACCCTCGCTCTTGAGCCCCTTTGCTCCATCCTTGACAGACGTCTCAAAGACAAACGGCAGGTAATGGTCCCCGATATGCTTTCGAGAAAAAATAAGGAGGGGGCGAGAAAAGAGAAAAAGAGAAAAAGAGAAGATTTAATTTTGCATTTTCTTTTTCTCATCACTTTTTTTTATTCCCTCTTTTACAAAAGCCATTCACCCACCCCCTCACAACGGTCCATGTTGCTCGGGTCTACCTTTTCCAGCGGGTCAACGACCAACAAGAAGCGAATCACATTTGCGTCGCAGGACACGACGTTCCCAAACAGCGAATCCGTTGCCGAGAGTTTGTTGGATCCATCCATCGATCATCTCCAACACATACCCAATGCATCCGGCACGTCGCCTCGTCTGCACCACCCGCATGCGCCATCCAATGCTTACGTTGGTGGCCATCCGCTGCAGCAACAGCAGCAACAGCAGCACCAGCAACAGCAGCCATTGGCGCGCGCATCGTCGTCGGCATCTCAACAGCAGCCATCGTCGTCCCCACAGATCGCCACGGTGACAACCATTCCACCGTCGCCCTCATCACACCGTCTTTACCCGACGCATCGCCATCCAGGCAAAAAGGCACAATGCGTCGCATTGCTCAAACAACTCTTCCCACTCGACCAGCGCTGGCAGCTGCAGAAGGAGGACGGAAACATCCGCTCCTACGTCCATGCCAACAACTTTGTCCGCGCGGATGGTGTCATTGCCGGCAATTGGACATCGGAACAGCTGTGCTCCATTGTCCAATGCATGGGCGCACGCAAAATATGTAAAAAAAAAAAAAAAAAAAAAAAAAAAAAAAAAGAAAAAAATGCAAAAAAAAAAAATTCAAATCTGATGCCTTGTTTTTTTTAATGAATTAGGGGACGACGCGTTCCAGCATGGCGACATTCTCGAGCGATTTAGCCAAAAAGACTATCTTGTGCGGTGGACCATGCACCAAGGCGACTCTTTTACGGTGATTAGCACGCTGGACACAGATTCAAGCAATGGCGCCATCATCTCGGCGAGCACCAGTGTCGACGACCCACAGGTTCACCCGGGAACCAGGCAGGTGCAGCTTGCGGGCTGGGTGTTTGTGCCGCGCAAGGACACAAAGGGCGTGAGCGTCTCCTTCATCATTGACAACCACACGTTCCAGCCAATGCCGGCGCTAAAGGGCCTGTTCCACTACCTGTCGCATCATGGATGCCCGCCATACATCCGCCGCGTCGCAGGCAAGGTCACCCACGAGCAATTCGACGGCCAGACACACGCGTATGCCATCGAGTATATTGCAAAGCACGAGCCGTCCGCCTCGTACCGCGCGCGCAAGCAGCAGCCCGAGAAGAATTGGTGCACAGACATCAGACTGGACCTAGCACACACCTACCCGGCAGGCTACGACCTCGCCGTCTCGCCGCAGGCTGGCACAAGAGTCGAGGTCGCCGAGTCTTACATCAAGGTCTATACATCAAATGCTGAAATGGAAGGAAAACAAGTGTCGCTCGCCATCACCGCGTCAAAAGCATACAAAATCACTTGCAATGGAGTCGTCGCCCTGCACGTCAAAGGTACAGAAAAAGAAAAAGAAAAAGGGTCGGACGCTGATTTTTGCCCCTGTCTTTTTTTTTTTTTTTTTTTTTTTTTACGCGCAGGTGCGGACCAGTCGCTGCAACCGCAGCAGCCGCAGCCGTCGTCACCAGCCATGGCCGAGTCCAGCTCATCTACCGCGTCCACGCCCGCGTCGCCCATGCCCAGCAATTTATCATTACAATCCACCGCCACCGTCAAACCGCAGCAACAGCAGCCAGCCATCAAGGAGCCTAAGCAGCCCGTCATGCCGCCAACACCGCCCATGGCCACACCAACGCTGTCTGCGGCCGACGTGCCCGCGAGCGAGCCGAAAACATCTGCAACATCTGCCACTTCAGCATCAACGACCACAGCCACGCATCAGCGCACCTCCTCCACCACCATCATCGACGATCCCACGCAGGTCGACGTGCCAAAGGGCTACGTTTTGGTGCCACAACATCAGGTAGGAGGCACACAAAAAAAAAAAAAAAGCAAAAACATTGACGGCATCTCATCCACCTGTCATTTTCCTAGTCAAACAATATTGTGATCATCTCGGAAGACCTGACCTTCAACGGCCAGCAGCTGGCTGTCATGTTCATTGCCATGGTCATCTGCTATTATTGCGGCAAATTCGCCTGTACTTGTTAAATTTTTCCCATTTTAATTATTTATTTGATTTCCACCATTAAAGCTCACGTCATAATCTGCAATATCATACGCATTTTCGTTTTTCCCAATGTCATGCTTGGATCAAAAAGCGCAAGGGCGATCAGCCTGCTCTTATGATACTGTATCATGCAATAGCGAGATCAGCATCGCAGGATTTTTTGTATGCCAATTTCAAAAATGAGGATTTACCGTATGAAGCTCGGTTGTCCGCATTGGTGCGAAATTTAAAAGTGCCTTGCAACTTGTCCCAATCTCTGCGCACCAAGGTTGCCCCGCAGCTCTTCCTGGTACTGTAGACAAGAAATCGGCAAAAAAGTATTAAAATGAGATCCTTGATGTCTAATGTTTCCTTGTTGGTATGTCAAAGGCTGGATTTCGGGGGAGTCAGATGCGTGCCGGTCGCGCTTTGCCTGTGATGGATTTTTTTTTTTTTTTTTTTTTTTTTTTTTACAGGGCAAATCAATGCGCAATGGAACTTTCAATTCCCGATCGCATTTAAAAAACAGTCGGACACCTTTTTTCTGGTTTCCCTTTTTCTTTCACGACTCACGATGGCTCCCTGTAACATTTTAATGGTAAGCGAGACGCGTATTTCCTCGTAATTTCCTCTTAATTGAACGTTTTACGACCTTTTTCGTGTTTAGGTGGCAGAGAAGCCGTCGCTTGCGGACGCACTGAGCCGGTTGCTTGCGCCTGGTGGCCAGGTACTTTTACAAACCAACTCACTTGTCAAAAGATCTATGGCTCACGCTGTTTTATGACGCTAGTTTGAGACGCGCAAGTCCGTGACACCTGTGCACGAGTGGCTCGGCAAGTTTCGCGGCAGCGACGCGCACTTCAAGTTCACGTCCGTGACGGGGCACGTGTACAACACGGACTTTACGCAGGAGAACAATTCGTGGCAGGTCGACCCGCAAATCCTCTTCACTGCGGTGGTCAAAAAGACCGAGGCCAATCCCAAAATGCACTTGACCGACCATTTGCGGCGCGAGGCCAAGCACGTCGATTATCTGATTCTGTGGCTCGATTGCGACCGCGAGGGCGAGAACATTTGCTTCGAGGTCATTGACAATTGCCTCTCAAACATGAACAAATCATCCATGAATTACGTGCTCCGTGCCAAGTTCTCAGGTAGGAATGCATCCACGACCAGCTAGTCGCGTGAATTCACCTCCCCCTCACTCTCTTTTATTTTTAAAAGCCATCACGCAACAAGATGTGCGACGCGCCATGGACAATCTCGTCAAACCGAATCAAAACGAAGCCAGGGGTACAAACGCGTTGTAATGGAAGATTGACCGCGTCTCATCCCATGTTTTTTTTTTTTTTTTTTTGGTTAGCCGTGGATGCACGCCAAGAATTTGATTTAAAGGTGGGCGTGGCATTTACGCGCTTTCAAACGCGGTTCTTTCAAGGCAAATACGGCGATCTGGACTCGACGCTGATTTCCTACGGCCCGTGCCAGACGCCGACATTGTCGTTTTGCGTCGAGCGCCACGACCGCATCCAGAGTTTCCAGCCTGAGCCATTTTGGTCAATCGCGCCGACCATTGTCAAGAATGAGTCGCAGATCAAATTATCTTGGATGCGCGAGCGACTCTTTGACAAGCAAGTCACCAGCGTGCTCATGACGTCTGTCGAAAGCGCGCTGGCTCAGGGCGCAAAGGTCACTCAGGTCGCCATCAAAAAGAACTCAAAATCGCGCCCACATGCACTCAACACCGTCGAGCTGCTCAAACATGGCTCTGCCGTCCTCGGCATCTCTCCGAGCGAGTGTGTATGTGATCATGGATCAGATGAATGAGCCTTGGTCTCACTTTTTTTCTCTCTCCCTTTTTTTTTTTTTTTTTTTTTTTTTTTTTTTTTTTTTTTTTTTTTTTTTTTTTTTTTACGCGTAGATGAGCATTGCGGAACGACTTTATATGCAAGGCTACATTTCTTATCCTCGTACAGAGACAGATCAATATCCCGACAATTTTGACCTTGATCAGGTGCTGCATGAACAACGACGACAGCCCGATTGGTACGTGCAGCGAGAAAAAAAAAAAAAAGAAAAATGCTTATTTTTTTTTGTTTCTTTTGCATCCATGTCAGGGGTCAATTCTGCGAGACACTTTTGCGCGAAGGCTACACGCGTCCGACAGGCGGCAAAGATGTCGGTGACCATCCTCCCATGTAAGTGATTCATGACGCGCGAGTGCCATTGGGTCTGACCTATCATTACACTCTCTCCACCGCCCCTGTTTTATTAGCACACCGATGCGTCTGGCTATGGAAGGCGACTTGCCAGGCGACATGTGGCGCGTGTATGACTTTATTACGCGCACATTCATCGGGTCGCTCAGCCCCAATCTAAAGTACACGTCCACGCATGTCGTGTTTGCCATTGGCCCCGAAGAATTCGAATGTCGCGGCTCCCAGGTGACATCGCCTGGCTTTGCGGCCGTCATGCACTGGATCGGCAAATCCGACGAGTACATCCCCGAGTTCACGCAGGGCGAGGTGCTCACCGTTAAGTCTGTGCAAATGACCGAGGGCAAAACAAGCCCACCCGATTATTTGACCGAGGCTGAGCTTATTGGATTGATGGTATGTCCATGCGTAGCACGCGTCTATATGGCCGAGAATCACTCATCGCCGCTCTTGTTATTAGGAACAAAATGGCATTGGAACCGACGCGTCAATTCCGACGCACATCAACAACATTTGCCAGCGCAATTACGTCAATGTCGGCTCGGGGCGGCGTATGATACCCACCAATCTTGGCATTGTCTTGATTCATGGCTATCGTGAGTGAACCACGTGTGCTAGAATTGGCACAATCGAAACAAAAACTCACTATTACATTGTTGCAGAGAAAATCGACAATGACTTGTCCCTGCCTCGGATGCGATCCGACATGGAGCAGCAGCTAAGCTTGATTGCGACCGGCAAGGCCTCGTTCACAGACGTGCTGCAATACTTTTTGGAGCTGTTTGCCAAGAAATTCGCTTATTTTGTTAACCACGTAAGGCTGCTTTGCTTCTTTTTTTTTTCAAGTGTGTTCGTTTGTTTTGACGCGCAAAGGGGCCACGTAGATCAATTCCATGGACGAGCTTTTTGAAGCAACATTTTCGCCGCTGGCCGCCACGGGCCGACCGCTCTCAAAATGCGGCAAATGTCGTCGCTACATGAAGTACATCTCGCTCAAGCCCAATCGTCTGCATTGCGCCACGTGCGATGAGACCTATTCCCTGCCGCTCAATGGCACCATCAAGCTGTACCGCGAATTGACATGCGTAAGGAGCAGTTGGAAGTGGTCAATTCGGCTGCAAAAAGAATGCTCACACGCCCACACTCCCCCCTTTTTTTTTTATTCATTTATGCGCATGACACAGCCGCTCGATGACTTTGAATTGGTGCTGTATTCGACGGGGTCCAAGGGCACGGGCTATCCATTGTGCCCCTATTGCTACAACCATCCACCCTTTGAGAACGTGCCCAGCAAGATGGGATGCAATCACTGTCCTCATCCGACGTGCACGCATTCGATGGTTAAAAACGCAGTCTGTCCCTGTCCCGAGTCCGAGGGGGAAACACAGTGTGCTGGTAGTCTCATCCTCGACGCGACGTCTGCGCCGCGCTGGAAACTCAGCTGCAATGCATGCAACATTGGTAAAATAAGATGCAAAAGGGTCTGTGCGAGCATGCATTCATCATGATGCTTTTTTTTTTTCGCAATCTTTAGTTTCTTCTTTTGTGGATACGATCAAGAGTGAGTGACAAAAGAACGAATCAAGCTCAATACAGCGTATCTCATCGCGTTTTTCTTTTTTAGACGTGACGCTAGCTGATGAAGTCTGCGAATGTGGCGCCGGCATCATGAAGGCCGAGTTCCGCGAGAATCAAAACCGTGAGCCCGTGAAAGGATGTATCCTCTGCGACGACGAGATGGACGCTCTGCTGTCAACAAGGCAAGAAACAAAAAAAGAAGGAGGGGATTTATCAATGTGCTCACGCCTTCCCCCCCGTTTCCTTTTTTTTTTTTTTTTTTTTTTTTTTTTACAATAGATTTGCGCGCAAATCGATCCGTCGGGGTTTCCGAGGCAAGAAGAAGGGCCGCAGAAAGAAATTCGATCCCCACTTGCAAAAGCTTTATGGCCATTAGATGCTTGCCAATGAAATCCGGGCGCTATTTTTATCGCCCTTTTTGTCAATTAGATGTTTTTTTTTTTTGTCGCGGTGTCTGGTTTTTGGTTTTTTCTTCCTTTTTTTCTTTTTCAATTGCAAGCTAATAAACATGCTTTCGCTTTTGTTATTATCTTGCGCAGCTGTTCTTGTCCAAGGCGGCACCCTGGGCAGCTTTGAAACCACGTAAGCAGCAAAATGGACCAAACACGATCAAAGTGGACTCAATTTGCATGATATTTAGGCACATGAATGAAGCGCACCACATCGAGGCGTTGGATGAGATTGCTTTTTTCACGCTGCACGACATGAACAATGACGGGTTTCTAGATGATCACGAGATTCGCGCAATTTATGGCCTAGAGCGCGGCATCAGCGGCGACGCGTCGCACGTCAATGCCATTGTGCGGCGCGCGTTTTTCGATCTTGACCGCGACGGCGACGGCTTGATCTCCAAGACAGAATACATGCAATTCCACTTGCCTGATTGGACCGAAGCGGAAATCAGAGCCGACAAGCAGTGGCAGGTCACGCACGGCGGCCAGCAGGTCATGGACGCGTCTCATGGCGCCACCGATAGCAGCAACAGCGATCACGACGAGCCGAGTGCACAATGGGTCGAGCATGATGACGAGATCGATCAAGAGTTACCGCGCAATGAAGAAAATACCGCGCCCGCCGCGTCCTGGTTTACCACCAGTGACGATCATCGGCCCGTGTCGTGGTTTAGCACCAACAATCATCAGCAATTCCAACCAGAGGACGACGATGACACGCCCATGCAACCCTATATCCCCGCAAAGTTCCAAGAATTGTAGAAAAAGCGCCAATTTCGCTGCTTTATGTATTTTCGACGCCCCCCTTTTGCCTCATTTCCAATACCATTTCATCATTAAAAAAACATGTCATTTAATCGACTACATAGGACTACAAAAGAGCACGAGAGAACGCGAAATCCACACCCAATCAGAGCATCTTGTTTGATCTGGCTTCCTTGTTGTATTGCAGCTTCTCCACGCGAACCTCGTCATCTATCAATCGATACACATACGTGACAATGTTGCTGCCTTGGATATCCATGAGCACAAAGGAGGGAATATTTTCGCTAAAAAAAAAAAAAAGACCGAGAAACGCGGTGAGATATGTTGCAAATCGCGTCATTGCCGCAAAAAAATGGTGAGGGGGGAGATCTTACGTCTCAGGATTAGCCGAGTACGCGCCCGTCGCGCTGCCGGGATTGACAAAATAGCGGCCATTCATCTCAAAAGCATCGAATTGGTGCGTTTGGCCACTAAGCAGCACATCGACGTCCATTTGGCGCGCCGTGATGTTCAAAGCCTCGGTATCGCCCCAAGGAATCACCTGGTGCCCGTGCAAAACACCTATCCGCAAATTGCCTATCGTCAGCACCTTGGCTTGTGGCAAGTTGCTGTTCTAAAACGCACAAAAATAAAAACAAAAAGAGCCATTGAGTCAATTGTGCCTCGTTTTCTGCACACACACGGCCCCCTAGCCTCGTTTGGTACCTCATCAAAGTCGCCCTTGACCATCGTGATGTCGCCGGCAATAGTCTTCAGGTAGTCAAACGTCTCGGTATCACACAAGTTGCCAGTGCATATAATTTGTTGTATCTTTCCGGGCACCTAAGATAAAAAAAAATTGGGAAACGTGAGAAAGCAATAGACGCGAGGCGAGGTGCAGAACCATACAAGGAGCTTCTTAAACTTGAGAGGCAAGTCGTGCGCGCGGTGGGGAATATGCAGGTCGCCAATAACAAGAGCCAACTACAAAAAAAAAAAAAGAAAACCACAATTTTATTTAATGCCAACACCCTCAAAAGAGGGAGCAGCGAGCTTCTTACCACCATTTTCTAGCAAAAGGAAAGCAAAAAAACGAGAAGAAAGAGGTCCTGGCATCGCCTTGGCGCGATGGTGCCCAAAAAAAAGAGCGTGCGAGCGCAACTCCGCCTTGACTGCTTGAAAGACTTGCCTGCCTACCATTCTCGGCTTGTCGTGCTTTGTCGTGCCCCTTTTGCGCCATGAATTGGTCTTCACGCGCGAAAAGATCCATTGAATTCAAAAGACATGCAAAAAAGGCTAAAAGAACAAAAAAGTAAAGATTCACCGCGAACAGGATGACCCAATGGCTTGCAGTGCCACTCGGAAGTGTGCCGAAGAGCACGATTCACACCAAGATACGGAGTACAAACGAAAATGAATCCGTAAAAATGAGGCATGCCTTGTGTAATCGATGTTTGCAGATGAATTGCAGCTTTTGAAATGAATCGACAGCTCCTTGTAAGATTCCTTGACCTTGCTATCATTGTCAAAGCATGAATTAATGCATAAAAGTGTCTTCTTTAGTTCGTATGGGGCGAGCCATGCCAAAATTGAATGAAACAAGCGCATTTACTTATTTTTAGACCAAACGCTAAAGACCATGGCAACTCAAGGCGATCAATCGTAAAGCCATCTAGTCCGGAATGAATTCACACAAGAGCTAATGGCATTGAATCAGTAGAAAATGGCGCATTCCGTGTCTCTTTTATTGTTTTTAAGCTATGTAATGGGCAATGGGCACATTGCCTTGTAGCATGGCGTGGGAAAGGTAGGCCCGTTCATTGACCATGCTCTAAATTCATGTACATTGACCCCAGTATGGGGCAAAGCTCCTGAAAGGCTAGGTGTGGCAAAGGAGTCCAATTTTTACTTGTTTTTTTGAGTCGGCGGTCATGCAGTGGCCATTGATGAATGGATTATCCGCGAACGTGGGTCCAGCCGCTCTGCCACGGTTGCGCAATCCATCATTCCTCCATATGGTAGGACATCTCGGACCGAGCCCAGGGACCACCATCATCAATGGGTTAATTGGCGAGAACGGCTTTCTGTTGCCTTTTTTTTCCCTCTCTTTCTTTCCCCCTTTTTTTTTGCATTTTCTTTCTTTTCTCTCTCCCCCCCCAACCCGTTCCTTTTTTATTTTTCAATTATGTGTGGTTTCACGGCCTACTTTCACTTGGACAAGCGCCCGGATGGCTCGTACCCTGCATTGGACATGGCCGGCTCCCTTGCAAGCATCCAGCATCGTGGTCCTGATGATGATGCCTCGTACGTTTCGCCCTGTGGCCGATGCGGTAAGCAAAAGAGTGGGCGAAAAAAAAAACCATAAATACAAGGAAACGCGCACTGACGATGGATTGAAACCTTTTATTTTTTAAAAACTTATTTTTGGGACGCTCTCCTAGCCATTGGACATGTGCGTCTCTCGATCATCGATTTGGAGGGTGGCAAGCAGCCTCTGAGCAACGTGTCTGGCACCGTGCACGCCGTGGTCAATGGCGAGTTGTATGATCACGATCGTCTTTCGCGTGAACTCAAGGAAAAGGGCCATCAATTCCTGACGGAGAGCGACAGCGAGCTTGCGCTTCATTAGTAAGTTCACCAAACAGTGGGACAGATGGAAAAGTTGCATTTTTTTGCTTTCTTTGTGTCCCGCGTCCTGTCAATCGGAGCTCGAACCTTATTTTTTCACAACACTTTTGCCAGTTACGAGGATTATGATGTGGATTTTGTGCAGCACCTCCGCGGCGAATTTGCCATTGTCATCTGGGATGAGAAGAGGAAACGTCTTGTGGCCGCGCGCGATCGATTCGGCATCAAGCCCGTCTACTATACCACGGTCAATGGCGTCTTTATGGCCTCGAGCGAAATCAAGGGGTTCCTCGCCTTGGGATGGAAGCCAGAATGGGTAAGTTTTGTGTCTGGAAAAAAAAAGTTCCTTGTGCCTGTGTTCACCTCTTACTTTTTTATTTTTTTATAAAAAATGAATCTTTTTTTTTTCAAATCCATAGGACGTCGATTCCATTGTGAATGGCGGCTACGCAGTCGACTATCGTACCTGTTTCAAGGGCGTATACAAGGTAAGGAGCTCAGAGGAAAAAAAAAAAAAAAAAAGGACGAAATGAAACAATGGGCTCATTTTTTCCCTTTTTTTCCTTTTTTATTTTCTTGTTTGTTCTCAGCTGCCTCCCGCCCACTATTTGACGGTGTCTGCCAGCGGGTCTATTGATGTCAAGCAGTATTGGGTATAGTGCTAAAAAAAGTAGCCGAGGTGTGAGTCCTGCTTTGCTAATGATGGACATTCTTTTATTCTTTTTTGTGCGTGTGATGCACGCAATTTAGGACGCCGACTACCCTGACAAGAATGTGGAAGACCCGCGCAGCGTCGATGAGATGATCGAGGGCGTACAAGAGCGATTGGTCGAGTCTGTGCGACTTCGGCTTCGTGCCGACGTGCCTGTGGGCATCTACCTCAGCGGTGGGATTGACAGCTCGGCGGTCGCGGGCATTGCCACGGAACTGCTGCGAAAGGACAATCCAGACGCCAAGGTCGATGCCTTCACCATCTCTTTCAAAGGTAAACCAGTGACGCGGAAAAAAAAAGAAAAACAAAAAGAAAAAAAAAGAAGATACGCGGTTTTTTCCCATTTCATGCCGAGACGCACGTTTCTCACCCTCATTTTTTTTTTATGGATGTTTGGCAGACTCGGGTGACTATGATGAGGGAGAGATTGCCGAGCGCACGGCGGCGCATCTTGGGGCCAATTTCCACAAATTGTCGCTCACGCAGGACGATTTGGTCGACAACTTTGAGGACACCGTGTGGCACACTGAGCAAATGGTCCCCAACATGAATGCCGTCGGCAAGTTCTTGCTGTCCAGATTTGTGCGCGACTCTGGCTTCAAGGTAAAAGCTGCCATGTGTTGAAAAAAAAGGGGGGCAATTGCTCATTTTTTCGACTTCTTTTTTGTCGATTTCTTTCCAGGTGGTGATGACGGGTGAAGGCAGCGACGAGCACTTTATTGGCTACAATTTCTTCCAGACGGATTATGTACGCGAGCGCGACTTGTCGTCGCCGGCCGGCTTTGGATGCCTGGAGGACGAGGAGCGCCTAAAGATGCTTGCCGAGCGCGAAGCGTCGTCGGGCAAGGTGCTTAATTTTGATATCGACATGTCCGAGTCGAGAGCGCCCGTGCGCCTCAACAACAGCCGCATGGCCGTCCAATTGGGCTCGCTGCTGTCGGTCAAGCGCGATTTCTTCGATCCCAAGGTCATTGCCTACCACGGCGAACCCGACCCCGGCAATGCTATGGTTGAGGCCATGAATGCCGACGCGCGACGCAAGGCAAACACCAAGTGGCATCCCGTCCACGGCACACTCGTAAGAAAAAAAAAAGAGGATAAAAGACTGGAATTGACGATTAATCCTCCAAACTGTCTTTTTTTTCCTATAGTACATGGAGATGCGCACCTTTTTGCCTAATATTTTGCTCAATTGGCTTGGTGACCGCATTGAAATGGCCCACTCCGTCGAGGCGCGCACACCCTTTTTGGACCACCACTTGTGTGAATATGCCAACAGCTTGCCCCCGTAAGTACACACTGTTTTTTTCCATTTTTTTTACGCGGCAATGACGCGCATCCGCTCCGTTCTATCCTTGTTTGCATGGCTGCCTTCCTCCATTCTTCAAATGGCTCGCTTGTTTATATTCGCTGACGCGTCATTTTTGTCATTTTTTTCGTTTCTTTCAGGTCCGTCAAGTTGTGTGGTGTGGACCCCGAGGGCAACCGCCTGAACGAAAAATACATCCTCAAGGAAGCAACAAAGCCGTTCATTACGGAAGAAATCTACAAGCGTGCCAAGCACCCTTACCTTGCGCCTTCGTCGGACCCCGAGGATCAGCCCATCATTCGTCTGCTGAAGAAATGGATCACAAAGGAGAAGGTTGAGCGAGTGGGCTTCCTGGACTGGACCACGTGCGAGCGCCAAAAGGATTATGTCATCCAAACAGGCAATCGCCTCGCCTACACGGCCGTCCTCAATATTGTCTCCATGATCGTCTTGGCTGAGCGTTTCAACGTGCCAACCGCCGTGTACTAAATCATAATCTAATAAAAAAAAAGTATTGTTTTTGGCTTTCAAAAAAAAAAAAAGAAAAAGGAAAAAAGGAGCTCAGCACGTCTCCGTGCTTGGTTCCCATGACGAATAATCTTGCTTGCCCTTTATCGTGCCTGCATTGTGCTTCAATGAGGCCTCTCGCTACTCTGCGATTGACACGCGGCATCGTCTCTCTACGAACATACCATTGTATTTTGCATCTTTGGCACGCCACGGCTTGAAATGACGCGTTTTTACGCGTTGTCGCTGAATACGCGTGAGACGATACCCGGGGCTCACCTCTTTAGATCGTAAAATTTATAGGTAATGCCATAAAAAACACACACTGCAGCGCAAAATCGCACTTTTCTCGAAAAAAACGCCTATTTACTCGGCAACGGCGCGACCTATCAACGCGTGCAAAACTTCAAACAATAAATCATCAAGCAACCCCAGTTGAAGAGCTAGTAATTTGAAGTGATCACGTTGAGATCTTGGTGACTTGGCCAACAAAAACCGATTTTGGGACTGTTACGTTAGCACAACGCGTCCAATTGGCCTAGCCGATTGCCGAAAAGGCGTGAAATCATCGAATTTCAATGTCAATCGCTTTTTGGTACAGAATTGGAAACATGAAAACAAGGTCAAAGGAAGAAGAACTAGAGATGTGTCAATTTGTCTGTAATTCGCGATGAACTCGCCAACCACGCGCATTCAAACCCCGAAACACGTCCCAATGTGAAGAGATGGGCCGGAAATCCCATGTGGAATGTGACACGCAGGCCGTCAAAAGTCGCTGGTGTGCGCCACACACAAATCAAATTTTAGCCGTGACGAGCTCCCAGATTTTTTTTTGGAAAATTGGTCCGCGGAATTCTACCAAACTCCCACACAAGTTGAAGTGCACGGAGAAACCATGAAAAATGGCAAAAGCGAGCGTGGTCCATCTGACCAGTAACGAGCAATGCCTGATTTTGGTTTAAATTTTGCTTGCGTTTTTCACCACAAAAACGCATCAACAAATCCCCGCCGGCGCATCCACCAGCAAGAGATACTCCGGGGGAACGAAATCAAAGCAAAAAAACGGGCATGAGTAACCAAACTGACGCGCTTTTGTGACGCGTCAAAATTCATAATAAACTTTGTCGCGATGTAGTTTGGCCAAGATTCATGTTTTTCACTGATCATAGACATCCACATACGCGCCTTGGCATGCTCGTTTTGTAAATAAAACTTTCAGGGCGCTGCGCCCAATCCTCGTCAAGTTTACCTTGAGATGAAAATTCGCGGCTTTTCGTGTTTTACGCGACACCCCGTCAATGGATCCCGGTTTTTTTATTGCATTTTCGCCGGTGAATCATACGTGTTTACCATGTGGTTGAGTGGGGCGGCAATATGAGCACCTAATTTTTGCACATTTCAAATCCTCGACTGCACTCCTGGGAAAATCCGTGGTTTTCAAAAATCGCCCTTGAGCGCCATCCAGTGGTCACAGAGCCTCGGGAGTGGGCTCATTCAAACGAGAAGATTTGGCTCTATTGATTCAAAGAGCAAATGCCTCTGCAAGTGGCGAGTTCATCGACAAACGCGCAATTACGCTAAATAAAAACTCGTTTTGTGATTTCTCGGCCATCACCCAATCGATCTCCATTCACGCTGCACGCGACAATCAGAAGCTCACATCGCATGCATTGCACTTGACGCGGATCCGATCGCGCAATGTTGAGTAGCGCGTAAAAATATGCCACAAAGATCAAAACTATATACACATGCTCGGATACGCATGAGCCCCCTGTGGATTTGCCATGATGCAAAGCTTGGGCAACTCGAAAGATTATTTTTCAATAGCATGATATAGAAGAAGAGTGAGCAAAAGGAGTTTTAATGATACAGTTTTTTTTTTCTACAAAGATGTTTTAAAGACGAGCCCTCAGACCATGCATTCAATTCTTGTAGCCGAGCTCAGCAAAGGTGCTGACCAAGGCATCCTTGACCTTTTGGATGTGCTGGCGGTCGTCGTCAATGACGGAGATGCCCATGTGGCCAATACGGAAGTACTTGCCGGCCAAGCCCTGCAAGATGCCACCGGCGATCTGGACACCCTTACCGGCGAGACCACCGACCAAAGGAGCAACCTCGACGCCCTCGGGCAACCAGACGGCGGTCATGCCATTGGCAGCACCAGCCTCAGTCTGGGCAACAGTCTTCAAGCCCAAACCACGGACAAATTGACGGAAATCAGCAGCGACATCGGCGTGCTTCTTGAAGCGGGTCTCGAGGGGCTGGCTGAGGATGAGCTTGAGCGACGTGTGGAGAGCATAGACCAATTGGACAGCGGGGGTGGCAAAGTAGGCAGGCTTGCGAGCCTCATAGGCGTTCATGACTAGAGTAAAAACAGGTCAGAATCCATCTTTTTTCGCATTTTTGCCGCTTATCAACTTACTGGGCAACCACTTGTTCCAGTTGGAGTAGTAGACGGGGACGGGGGACTTGCGGCCCTTGAAGACGCTGAGCGCGTATTGCGAGGCAATGACGATGGACAAGCCAGGGGGGACACCAAGACCCTTTTGCGAGCCCGTGATCACAACATCCAACTTCCAGTCATCGAACTTGATCTCCTCGGAGCCGACGGAGCACACACCATCGACAACAACCAAGGTCTCGGGCGATGCAGCCTTGACTTGGGCAGCAACAGCCTTGATGTCGGACAAGACACCAGTGCTGATTGGAAAAAAAAAAGCAACGAAAAAAAAATCGGTTAGTCATCATTTAAGACCTTTTTTTTTTTCTTCCCTCGATTCCTCAAAACCTTCTATTTCCTTCAAAAACTTACGAGGTGTCGACGTGGGTGACGGTGACCATCTTGAACTTGGTCTTGGCAAGCGCCTCGGCGATGACCTCAGCAGTGGCCGTCGCACCGGGCTCAGTGCGGATAAAAGTGATCTTGGCACCATAGACTTCCAAGCTGCAAAGGCGCAAAAAAAAAAAAAAAGTGAGTGTCTTGCCTCCTTTTTTTTTTTTTATTCCGCCAAAAGGCGCGCATTCTGCGCCTCCCTAAATTCCTAGGGCCCCCCTAGCGTCGGTCTCTAGCCCATTGCATCCCCTGCATGCAGCCCAATTGCCTCGATTTTTTGCTTTTTTTTTTTTTTTTTTTTTTTTTTTTGCGTTTGACGCGCGTCCTCGCCCCCCTTACCATTCAGCAAAGTGGTCGCCAAAGTAGCCAGTGGTGATGACAAGGACCTCATCGCCAGCCTCAAGCAAGTTGACCATCATGTCCCAGCCCAAGGTGCCGGAGCCCGAGGTGACAAAGGGTTGAGCCTCCTTGCTCTGGACGACCTCACGCACCATCTCGATGGTTTCACCAAAGACGGGGACAAACAAGGGGTCGACGTGCGACGTGGCAGGGGTGGCCATCGCGGACAGGACGTCCTCGTGGAATTCGATGGGGCCTTTTGGCAAAAAAAAAAAAAGGGTCAGCCGCATTTCATCCTATCGCACACGCGTGCAAAAAGCAATCGCTTCTTACCGGGAATCATGCAAAGTTTGTGGGGAGCCATAGTGAGTAGTTTTTGGAAGAAAGTGGGAGTGTGAAAGAAAAGAGCAAAAAGCGTGAAAGCGAGCAAGATATAGCGGAAGGTGCAAATCATCCTGTGACGTGGTTGACAGGAAGAAAGACCAATCAAAAAAGGGACAAGGTAAAAGCAGGTATATTTAAGTTTTCATGGCGGCTGCTTCCGCCAATGGGAGAAGCGCCGACTCGGCGGATCCAACGCTATTTTTTCTCTGTGTTTGGGTTTGCCCCTTAGAATTCACTCGTTGTGGAAACCACCGCTCTTTGCCCCTGACCTCGGTGCCTCGAAAACATCCACTTTCTTCCAAAAAAGACGCCCTCTTAAATGATTTTTTTTTTTCCACGGGATGAAAAATGAGCCAGAGAGATCCACGCACGCCCTTTTTTTTCAGCCTTTCATCTTTTCTCACATTGCCAAAAGCGGAATTCATGCGGACATGATAGGCCAAGATGACTGTTGTGTCGTCCATGGCCTCCTTCAGGGCTCTGGCATGCCGTTGCCCTTGACCAAAGGGCATCAAAATGCAAAATGCAAAAAAATGCTTAACGTTGCTCAGGCTAATTGCTTGGAAGTGCACAATGCCAACACGTAGCACTAAGGATCATACATTTCAAGGCCCTTGCCATGCTGCTAGCCCATGTCACAGGGGAAAAAATGCAGTGGGATCGCGAAAAAATATGTACAAAAGGGCGTAGCGCGTGTACCTACCCAGACAGGGATAAACCATCCGCGGATTCACGTCCATTGAGCTCTTTGCACATTCGCTCAGCTGTCACGAGCGCGTCACGCGCTTGGAATTCAGTGTGAGGCAACCACAAATGCTGTATTTGCTTTTTTTTTGTTCATCTCACGACGAACGCCTCCCAAGCACCAATGGAATCGAGGTCCAAGGGCTAAATCACCCGTTTTAAAAGAAAAACAGAAACAAAATTGGCTTTTGAATATGTGCTTTTGCCGCTAAAAGCGTCAAATCATCGCCAACAACGAAAAAAGGGCCAAACAACAGCAGAAATGGGGAGGCTTGCCATCAATTTCGTTTGCATGTGCGACTATGTGCCCTTGTCTAGTGGTCCATCCGTCGATCATTGTGCGCGCAAAGCTGTCTAATACATGATGGAACAAAAAAGAAGAAAAAAAAAACACGCGATCCATGGTAAAGCTAGCGGCGCGCAAAAAAAAAAAAAAACTCGAAGCTTCCCTGCAGGCTTGCACTTGGCGCTGGAACGCGTCAATTGAACGTGTACTAACCTTCCAAATCGCATAAACACAATGTGTGGTTCCCTGTTTTGCAATCACTGTCCATCTCCATAGGTCATCGCCTCCGGCATCCTCCACAAAGGTACTTGAATGCGACTGGCGACCGGTGGCGCGAAAATGGCCAAGGCTGGAGTCTTAAAAAACATCATAGTAATAAGATTCTACAGGCGTCAAATATGAATTTTCAGCAAATCATCCGCAACCTGGAGATAATGTGCGTGAATAAGGTAACCTATTGGCTTTTTGCAGGTTCTCCAACGCGGAAAAGGGCAAAAGCACAATATGAAATACAATTCATCGGTCATAGCATAACAAAAATCGGAAAAGGGGAGAAATTAGTCGAAATTAAAAATTTTGGGTAATGCCACGCGCTGAACTCCGACGATGCGCGTCGGTCCACGCGTCTACACGCGCCAGACTCGCCAATCTGCGCTGGAACACCAAAATCGCTTCATCAATTGAACATTTGACACACTGCGGCGCTCGCAGAGCGCGGTTTCGGGTGGGGTTTGTCGCAATCAATTGATCCATTACTGTGCCGTTTCCCGCCGCTGAAAAATTGGTTTCGTGATGTAATGGTTAGCATTGTGGACTCTGAATCCACCCATCCGAGTTCGAGTCTCGGCGAGACCTTATTTTTACACAAATCCAAGTTTTTGCCGGATTTCGTAATTGTTATTCGTTATTTCACGATTTCGTTGGCGAAACATTGTGTATACTCTTGATAAAGTGGGCCTGAAATGTGTTGAAATAAGGTACGCTCCGAATTAGGAGAGTACATTTATTTTTTGTTGAAATAATTTAGTAACTGTGCCTTTTCGCGTGTTAAAACTGACTTTTCGGGGTTGTTTGCGCTGTTTTTTGGGATTGGCGGTCTTTTTAAATATTTAAGCGGAACAGAGCGAAACTCGCTGCAAGCAGGCATCGCCACGGCCGAAGCAATTCATATTTACGGTCAAAAACTGAATGGCAGGCCTTGGACGTGCGAAAGAGGGAGGCAATTGCCGTTTATCCGCCATGAGAGTCAAAAAAAAGCCGCGTGGCATACCGAGACTATTCAAGGTCAACGCGTTCAAGTGAGCAAATGCCAAATTTGTACAAGTGGAATTTTGCATAATTTGCGTTTATTTTTCAATCGACGTGATCAACGATCCTTTTTTCTGCCCCTTTTATTATCAAATCCAGGGAGCGTGTGGCCTGTGAATATCTTGCCAGGCAGCCAAAGTGGTTTTGCAGTGCGGCGAATCGGTTATCTCGACACGATGCACGCGAGAGACCTCAAATTAACACTGCACATAAACCATGAACAGAGACACGAAAACTACCGAGGAAACGCGAAGACGAAGCGCTCTTGTCGGGCTGTTGCCAAATTTATGCAATTTTGAAAAGACGCGTCGTTATTCAACGAAATCACGCGTCAGAGACTCCAAATTAAAACTACGTGCGAGCCGTGACCAGAGACGCGAAACGTGCCGAGAAACTGCAAAGACGATGCGTTCTTGCGGAGCCAATGCCAAAATGATGAAATTGGGGGGTGTAAACGCGCGATATAACGATCGACGACGACACGAGCCCGCGACCCCAATTCACAACCACGCATGCACGAACTGTCACAAGAGACATGCTTCACGCACTGTTATTGTAAAAGTAGCCTAGCGACTGGGTGTTGGTTCATATACCCAAGCAATTTGCATGCAATCCATCCAATCCGCGCAATACACTCCGGTAAATCTGCGCGCCACCACACCAGAAATATGCGCAATTTACCCAACCAGTCTGCTCACAGTTCAAATTTTTGAGAGCTGATAGGATGGATACACGTGGTTCGCTTTTTTCTTCTTTTTTCGTGGTTTTATTGATTTTACACATTTGCGCGCTTCCATGCGGCGATGACAAGATCAGCGTCGGATGGCGAAAGGTGCTGCTGAAGAGACTGATGAACAGAAGCCCACAGAGCGTCCGTGGCAAGAGTTTCACGGCCCTTTTGCGACAATTCAGCGGGTGTGTCAGCCGGAGCAATCGAGGAAGAGGTGGTATCGTCATCGGGAGTGGGCGCAGCGGCCGCGGGGGCGGCTTTGACCATGAGATGGAGCGTGGTGTCGTTTGTCATTTTATAGTCGGCAAGCGATTTGTCGTCAGAAAGCACTTTTCCCTTCATCAGCAGGCGCTGCTGCTTGACCGGGATCATCTGTTGCTGGTAGATGCGCTGCTTCAGGTCCAAAATCGTCGCGTCGGCAGACAGCCGCGTAATCTTGAATTGCGACGCCGGCTTGAGGATCTTTATCACGACAGACAGACCGGCATCGCTGCTAATTTCGCGTTTTGCTGGCGCAGCCGCATCCTCCTGCACCAATTTCTTCACCTTAGGTTGTTTCTACAAAAAAGGTACACGATGAGTCAAAACAACATGCCACAGGAAAAACAAAAAAAGACGTGGAAATTACCTTGACAAGCAACGGCGAGGGCAAAGACCGGGACAAATAGTCCTTGCCATAGCGCACTGACCGATTGGAAAGTTCGCCGAGGAATTGGTCAATATATTGCTGCTCGTTGGAGATGGTCACCATAACAAAACCTTGTTTACAGACTGAGAAAGAGTAAAGATTTCAAGGACAATTGGCTCTTTTGACTCTTTTGTTTGCGATTTCTCGGGCGGGGATTCAAGTCGGCCAATCAGGGCCTGAAGCGCAATGAAGGAGCAGCCAATGCGTCTGATTTGCGTTTTTTGTTCTTGCTCTGTCTTTCTTTCCCCTGTCTCTTTTTTTGTCTTTTTATTGCTTTTGATTCTCGCTCCCCACCATGGACTCTTTGTTGCTCCCAGCCGTGTATTTGGGAGGATGTATCACCGCGATGAGCGTCTTTTCGCATTTTTATCGAAAGGTCACAGGTAAGCGAGCGAGAAAATGACGAAAAAGAGACGATTTGACGACTCATCTTCGGTGTTTCTTGGGTCAGGTTTGAAGCAAATTGAGCCGTGGTTCCCGGAGAACGTGGCGCGTGAACAGTATATTGCTCTGCTCAACTGCGACACGCCCGTGGCCGAGCATCATTTGCGTGCGGCGCTTCTTCGTCGGGCAATGGAGGCTGTGCGCCGTCTTGTGCAAGTGCAGCAAGAGAAGCCGGCCCTGCAACAATTGATGCGCATGGGCAGCATTGGCGACAACCTATGGACCGAGTTTACCATGGCCGAGCAAGAGATTATGGAGGAATTGCAGGCGATTGCTGCCGAGGCCAACACGTACAAGGAGGGCTGGGGCCAGACCATCTTCTCGTCCGCCGCACAGATGCTCGAGCACGAGAAGCAAAAGGACATGCTCAAGGAAATGGAACAGCTGCGCATCACCGAGGAAAAGAAGCGCGTGGCCCAAGAAAAGCGTGAACAGGCCGAATCCCAACAAAATCAGCAACGCGACGCCGAGCGACGACAAAAGGAAATGGAGAAGGCTCAAAAGGAATTGCTAGAAATGGCCGAGAAGGAAAAGAAGCAGCAAAAGGGCAAAAAGAAATAATAAAAAAAAAAAAGCATCACCCACTTTTTATTCATTTTATCCATCGATCGCCTTCTTTTTTTCTGATTTGTCTTGCGTTTGTCAATGAGAAGGTTGTGCGCGCGCGTTTGTGTGTTACGAACGGCGGGGCTCAATGGACCGTTGACGAGCGCGAAAACCGTGGCGTCGTCGGCATGGCGCGGTAACAACGACATTGCTTTTGGGAACAATGGGGGCCAAACAGGGGAGAGGGTTGATGATGCCATTGTGTTGGTTGGGCACTGGATTAAGAAGTGAGCTGCAGGAGACGGGCTAATAAAGTACAACAAGGGGGAGTGCGACGAGGACCTCGGCGGGGAAACAAGGCCAAAAAAAAAACAGGCTTCAATGGGCGCCGAGGTTTTTTTTTTTTTTTTGGTATGTGCTTCATCTTGAACATCCTTGGGGGGGTGGCTTGCCCGGGTGGGATGGCGTACCTCCCTATGACGCCCATTTCATGCTCCCTTTTGATATTGCTAACGACCCGACGCGTCAAAAAGCAAACATTTGGCTGCTGGACGCGCGCGCGACGCGCCTAATGCAGGCATTCGCCGGTCGTGCGAGCTCGTGGTGTCATCCCCGAATGATCAATGCCTTCTTAGATGCTTGGCTCGGCGTACTAGTGGCTGTCACTTTTTCTTTTTTTTTATTGCTAAAAGACAAAATTAGGGAGAAATCATCGACTCACGTACGTTGGGGGGAGGGCAAGAGGGCGACTGACAGCCGCCACCGTCACGCCATTGAAACACAAAAAAAGAAGATCCTGTTTGTCTATCCAAGACGTTGGTCGCCAACAAAAGCCCCTTGTCCGTGTGTCACGGCGTGCAAGCTTGCTTTCTTGATCTTTGTGATCGCCCGACGCGTGATCCCACGCGTCCAGTCGCGTCCGACGCGCCTCAATAAAGTTTGACAACACAAGTCAACTCGAATATTTCATCTTCTTTTCGTTCAAAGTGATACAACGACAATTAAAACGAAAAAAAAAGTCCAACGGAGCCAGCCTTAGTGGCTAATAAACTTGGCCCTTGTGTGGACAAAATAAGCTTTTTCGCACCTCCTTTTTGTGTAGGCAAAGGAGACAACATTTTGCTATGCGTGGGGATGCCAAAAAGGCCAACCACTGTGTAAAATCAAGGAATTGAGGGAGAAACGATGGAGGCAGGGCATTGCCTCCCTATTTTACAAGCCTTCCTTCCAAGGGATGCGCGTATAAAAGCAAGCGACAATGGGGCATTGTCAAGAGTCCGGGGCATTATTTCTTTTATTTTTCTCTTAATTCAATATGAGTACCAATTTCATCACGACATTGGCCGATTTCCAGGGCCCGGATGCGCTCGAGATCGGCTCAGAAATAATCTCGCTGGCCTGTATCACAGTCCTTGCCGCGGCACTGGGAGCCAAGACCTTTAATGAAAAGATCAAAACGCTGAATTATGGCCGCGTCCTTGTGATCCTGCTATACACGTTCTCATGGGCCTTTGCCGTCACATCCATCGTCATTGTGTCAACCAACAACAGTGAGTTTCAATTGAGCAAAAAAAAAAAAAGAAAAGAAAAAAAAAAGCTCCCTATTGCTTGTTTTGCTGGATGAACGACCTCATTCTCTTTTTTTCGTATTTTTTGCGCGCTTTCTCCTCTTTGTTCTTGCTCTCCTTGCTAGACAACATGATCTCCTGCACGCTAGGGATGCTTGCGTGCGACTTTTTCTATGCTGGCAGCAAGATTGCTATCTATGCATGGCTCATTGAGCGCGTGCATCTCGTGACCGCCGTCAAAACGACGCGTCTCAAGACTTGTCAGTACAAATTCCACATTTGCTTGCTGATGCCCTATGTCGTCATCTTTGTGCTCATGGTAAATTCTCTCATTGCGTTATGTCGCGTTGATTTCGCGAAAAAGTCGTGAAAATTGTGATATTCATGTTTGATTTTCTTTATTGTAGCTGACGTTCCGCAACATTTACATTGAAGCGGATGGCACGTGCACCATTGGTCTGCAGCCCGTCGCCAGTGTTCCGCTGTTGGTCTACGACTTTGTAATTCACCCAAAAAAAAACAAAATGTGACAAAAGAGCTGACACGGCCATCCATTTGCTTTTCAGGTGTTCAATTTGTACTTGACATGGTTGTTCATGAGCCCCTTGATGAACGTGGGCCGCAATTCGCGCACGGACTGGAAGCGATCCAAGCTGTACCGCCTGGCGCGCCGCACCCTTGTGGCATCCATTGTGTGTTTGGCCATCTCGTTCATCAATGTCTTGCTGGTCGTCACCAGCGGCGGCCACCAGCGCGGTCTCGTGTGCCTAACAGCTTGCACACTCGATGTCACGGTAAGTTTCTTTTGTGCGCGCGCTGCACAAGAAAGAATGCGTCGAGACGCGTATTTTTTCTTTTCTTTTCTTTTTTTTTCTTTTTTTTTCTTTTTTTTTTTTTTTTTTTGCTCACTCTCGTCTTCCCCTTCCCTCTTTTTCTAGATTAATGTGATCACGGTCCACTGGGTCACAACCAACTCGGGCAAGTCCAAGGGCCATGGCGGCACGACGCAAAAGAACCTGCACACAGCTGACCATATGACGGCCGAAATGACGTTTGATGGCACCGACACGAACCACGACAAGAGCATGAAGTACGACGTGCCCATGGTCAAGACGTCCAAGCGCCACAACGATGACAGCGATGGCAGCTCGCTTTGAAAATCGACGATTCACTGTAATTCATCCATCTCTTCCCGAATCCTCAATCCATTTCTCTCTCTCTCTCTCTCTTTTTTTTTTTTTACTTGCTCCTATTCATCACTCGTTGCCGCAAAATCGAATCGACCCGATGCGTACGCACATAATCCGCTGAAATAATAAAAAAAGAAGAACAACTCGCAAAAATGCCATTTTTCGACGGCCTTTTTCATTCAAATGCATGGATTCTATGTCGATGAGGATGGAGGATGGTATTTGAAGGCTTGAAGACCAATGCCAGTTGCGGCCAGGTACGTTTCGTCGCTGTGAAAAGAAAAAAATGTTTAAATCTCTATTTTTTTTCTGTTTTCTTTTTTCTTTTTTACCCATGCTGGAGGCCGTGCAATGCCGAAGGATCGGGCACGTCGACAAAAGCGGCATTAATGAGCGTGATTTGCAGATCGGAGCCGCATTGCGCGACTTTCCAGAGATTCAGTCGCTGATCGATGGAGGTCGTGGCCACAAGCACGCTGTGGTCGGTGCTGGTAGGAGCGTGAAGCACGTGCAGGCCCGTCAGCGACGACGCGTGAGCATCTGGCACGTGGGCAGGGCCAGAAACAACGGCACACGTCGTTTTATCGATCAAAGTCGCGGCCATCGCATTGTCCTCGCCACCCGTCATCACCAGAAGTGTCTGGGCGTCCCAGTGGACGACCTGGAGCGCATTGACGCCAGACAGATGCACGGAAAAGTGGCTGATCGGCTCTGTGAACTTGGTGCTGGGATGTGTGGGATCAACGAGGACATCCATGGTTTCCAATGTTGCAAACAGGGCGCTGCTGATATCCCACACGGCCACACTAGTGGAATAAATAGAAAGAAACGCATGAGTCCACATCCATTACCCTCAGAAAAAAATAAAGAGACGATGCTTACCGGCCATCTGTAGCAGCTGTGAAGAATAAAAGACGATCGCGACCCTGATCTTGCTGCACGAGGCAATGATCCATCTGCAAGATACACTTGGCGTGCCACGTGCCATCCACGACAAGCGCAAATTTTCGTGTCAATTCATCAAAAACGAAGATCTGCGGCGTACAAAATCAAAAAAAAAGTGAGTTTGAGCGCGCCAGACCGCGCTTTGTTCCTTCTTACTCGGATCATAGAGTCGGAATAGACAGCACCAATCAGATGAATGCCCTTGATCTTGTTGTACACAAAGGATGTCAAGTCCATGATACGTGTTTCCGTGGATTTGTCACTAAAAAGCACGAAAAAAGGTAAGAGAGCGTCATCCCAATCCTCAGCGGTCAACCCAATGGTTGCCCGTGTGACCAAATGAAGGCCCTGCTGCATCCCCATGCGACATCCCCACGCGACAAAAAGCCAGAAAATGCCAAAAACTTTTTTTAAAAAAAAAAGGCCCTGTTGCTTGCCCACGAGAGATGAATACCTACCCGACCATGGGGCACGTGGCCCATTCCAAGCAATTGAGCGCGAGCGACGCGGTGCCGGCTTGCTTGCGCAGATCCAGCTTCCAGCAACGGAGCTGCTCCTTGCCGCCGGCCGTAAAAAGAAGCGTGTCAATGCCGTCGCTCCATTGGACGCACTTGACGACCGACGCATGTTTGCGCAGCACCGAGTGCGTCGTGAAGCGAGACTGGCCAGGGATATCTGTCGCACAAAAAGAGGGAAAAAATGAGCCAATTGTGCCTTTTTTTTTTTTTGGCAAAATCACATACATTGATGGACGCGCACCATGGTGTCCTCGCCAGCAGTGGCGAAAAGGAAAAGAGGACTGCCCTCGGGGTCCTTGGTTTCTGAACATGTGCGTCACGTAGAAAAAAAATAAGCGACTGTAAGCAAGAAAATTAAATTTTATCCACATTTGCCGGCTTACCATGGAATTGGATCGCGCGCACTTCGCGACCGTGGTAATCTTGCTGCAGCATACTCTCTTGGAATGGGCCTTGCGACGTGTTTCCATCGCGGATATAAGTGCACAGCTGCTCAATGGCAAGAAAAAAAAGGTGAGAAGACCAATATTGACATTTTGACAGCGCGTGCCATACCACTTTGTTGCGGATGAAGCCAAAAATGGAGTGATCCAGCCTGGCGTCCTTGGTATGAAAGTGCCAGCGTCGGTGCGCGCCGCCACACGCGATAGAAATCACCTAAAGTGTAAAAAACGGAAAAACACGCGTCAATTCGTTTTTCTATCCGATTGAGTCCGCCCTTTTTTTTTGGATTCTTACCTCGAATCGCTTGGTCTCATTGTAGACAAAGAAATTTTTGCGGTAAAAGCCGAGCAAAAGCAGCTCATTGTCGACATAGACAAGACCCTCGAGCCAGCCCTTGGTGACCTTGTTGCGGTAGACGGTCTCGAGCAAAAGATCGTTGCAGCGCGTGGCAGATTCGCTGCGACTGGCGACGCCCGTGACCATGTCGGCGAGCGACTCGGGATAAAAATGCGGCGCGCCGTCCAACATGCTCAGGCGATGCTCGGCATAGCAGCCATCGCGGCCCGTCGTCCAAAATGTGATGCCATCCGCGTCGTCATCACCCTCTGCAACAGGCTTGCATTTCACACTGCTGATATTCTGCTTGCCGTGCATGCGACGCACTTGAATGCTCGGGAAAAGTCGATGTTTGGTCACATTTGACGCGCCACCAAGCTCGGGCAGGCGATAAACGAGCATAGCCGACTCCCGAGAGCCGCAAATCAACAATCCACGCTCTTCCAGCAATTCCGTACACGTAATGGTCGTCCGCTCACCAGGACCCATCAAGGTATAAAGCGTACGATGCTCCGGCTAGCATAAAAAAAAAATGAAAAATGAGCAAAAGTGCATGCTGCGCCACTTTTTTCTTGCTGTACTCACCTTTTCAGGCACCGACACATCCAATTCATGCAAGTACACCTCGTTCTGGGCAAACGAAATCACGTAAAAAATGCCATCGTGCACTAGAAATGCGAAAAAACGGCAAAAAAATGAACTGAGCGCGTCACTCGCGTCGCAAAAGCGTGTCATTGTCCCATTGCCTCTTTCTTACGCTCGGACTTGTGGATGTCGACGGAATCAATCTTTTGTGCTTGGACAGAGACCTTGAGCGATGCAAATTGATTGGACGGACTGTAAAACATGAGCGCACCGCGCACGGTGCAACAGACAATCAGCTCGCCGCACTCCGAGTGGTGCATAGATGAGTAGCTGAAAAAGTCTTGGTCTTGGAACAAAAGGTGCGGGGACGCAGATTGAGCCTTGTTGGCGGCATCCACATCGTAGCGCACGAATTGGCCATGATGCGTGCATGAGAGCACCTTTTCGTTCCTAACAAAGGCAAAGCTGCGCGCCGTGTCATCGTGCGTGTCGTCGGGCAGATTCAGGATCGTCAAGTCCTTGTCGTCATCTGATAAATCATTCAAGACAATACGAAAAAGACAAAAAAAAATGAGAAAGTAGAAAAAAAAGATGAACAATGAGACGCTTCCATCAAGTCTTATTTTACCGATCTTGTTGCAATGGATGGCTTCCAGAGACCAAAGGCGCACGGCCGAGTCCTGGCCACCTGTGGCAACGACGCGATGATCAGGGCTGACGGCACAGCTCCAAACATTTTTGCCGCCATGGCCCTCCCAGCAGGCCAGACAATTGCGTGTTTCGTCGAGGATATCTTCATTTTCGGTAGACTGATCATTTTCGGCGGTCGAGAGCAGGTTGTTCTTCCAGACGCGGCATGTGGCATCTTCAGAAATGCTGACAAGGAGATTGTCGACGAATTGGCAGTCCCAGACGCGCGATTCATGGCCGTAGATGACTTGAGGCTTGCGCTGGGTGTCGACAAGATCCCACACGTGAATCGTGCGGTCGTCCGACACGCTAGAAAGCATGGTCCCCGTTTCATTGAAGCGCACGCCAAAGATCACGCCCATGTGCCCGACCAACTCGCGTCCAACGACGCCCTCTCCCGCCGTATTGCGCTCCTGGATGCTCCACACATGCACCTGATTGAACACCGTGCCCGACGCGAGCTTGAGCGTCGCACGCGTCGCGCCATGGAATCGTGCACCATATAAAATGCACCGAATCTCGCATTGAACGCGATCTAACAGCCGCAGCTGCAGCTTGGCCGCGTCGTCTGTGTCCTCTTCCATCGCGTACACCTCGACAAAGTTGTGCGCATACGCAATCGCAAGCTGGTCGTACGTTTCGTCGCCCTGAAAACGCGTAAAATAAGCAAATTGGCGCCTTTTTGAACACTTTTCCATGAAATTTACCTTTGACGAGATCCATGCCACGTCCATTATCCAATCACAAAAGGGGCCAAATGTCGCCACCGTATCAACACTACCCAAAACACAAAAAAAAGCTCGTCAGAAAGGCCAGTGAGCTGTCAAAACCTTAAAATTTCGCGTACCTGACGCCCAATTCCACCTGAACTAGCGCAATTGTCTTTGAGCCATAGACAAAAAGCTTCCTCGAGGTGCTATTGTTGCTTGGGCCCACGGGATCTACCAACAAACACACGTTAGATCGCGTCTTTTTTTGAATAAAAAGTAAAATGTCGGTCTGTCAGGGCCATTTACGCAGCACAATGCGATGAATGCGATTGTTTGGCAGCACCTCTTTGCTGAAAAGAAGCTCGTTGGTGCTAATGTCGTACACTTTGAGCCAGGGACCATGGCCAGCAAGCAAGGTCGTCTCGTTCAAAAAGCAGAGGCTGGTGACGATGCCGGCAAAGGCGTCTTTGGCAAGATCCTGCATATAAAAAAAGAGAGAATGAGAGAAAAAGGGGGGCATGTGAGCAAGACAAGAAACACGGCTAGACGCTCGTGTCATGCCGGCAATGGCCACTTACACCCACTGGTGAGAAGCTTTCAGCCATAACTGCTTTGGTCGCGACAAGCAAGGAGCAAGAAGTGAGCAAATGAGAAAAGTGATGAATTCTGATCTCGAAAAATCATGCATTGCTTTTGAATTGGGCACCCAGCTCCCTTTTTCATGAGAGATGTTCATCCCGCTCGCCCAAAGCGCCCTTTGTCCCAATGGCCTAAATTGCCCTGGCGGCCACAGAGGACACGCCCGCACCAACAAAAGGGGGTCTGTTTTGCGCTGACGATAGCCAATGACAACGTATGTGCGTCTTTTAAGCGATGCTCTCACGGAAAATCGGTTAATTTTCATTCCATGGCACCCTAGAAACCATGTTTGCGCGCTATCCCATTGTTCAATTGCCCAGGTATGCCCTCCATACGTACAAGAAACACTTTGGCACACTCACTCCGCCAAAAACGAAAAAAGACGCGCGTTTTCGCGAATGACTTGCAAATTGCTCCTTCCACTTGGCTTGCAACAAGGCCAATTTGTTTCAGAGCGTGAAGGGGTCATGGCTGACAAATACAAAGGGAGCTGGAGGGTGCCAGGAGGCACGCGATGGTCGTAAAAAAACCAAGGTCATGCAAGAAATGGTAACTGTCGCAGCAGCCTCTGATTGGCTGAATGGAGCCAGGTCCGGCTGTTGTCCGGGCGACCGAATTATTCAGCAATGATATAAAAGCACCGCTTGCCATCGGTGCCTTTTTCTTTTTCTTCCTTCTTTCACTTTTACTTTTTTTATCAAGTAAGTACATTGGTACAGCAAAAAGCGGCAAAGACACACGACAGAGCAGCGGAACAGACAGCAATGACAACATAAAGCGCACGATCAATGACACGATGGATGGATGGAGCAATTGGCAAGCGATGGATGGATGGATGGATGCCGATTCCGTGTTTTTTTCGCTTCTTTTCGATGCCACCGCCTTTTAACCGCCCACAACACGTTCACTCCCAACACACCATGGCCGTCTCTCGCAAGCCATTGATATTCACCATCGTGTCGACAAGCTCGTTGTGCTCGTGTTTCTGTCGTGTTGTCCTTTTTCTCTTCTATTTTTTTTTTACGCTGCTGTGACCTGGAACTCATTTTTTTTCTCGTTTTTTTTTTCTCTCTCTTAGCCATGGGTCGCCGTCCTGCTCGCTGCTACCGTTACTGTAAGAACAAGCCTTACCCCAAGTCGCGCTACTGCCGTGGTGTGCCTGATGCCAAGGTCAGAATTTTTGATTTGGGCCGCAAGAAGGCTCACGTCGACGACTTCCCCTTGTGTATCCACTTGGTGTCCAACGAGTACGAACAGCTGTCGGCTGAGGCCCTCGAGGCTGGCCGTATTTGCTGCAACAAGTACATCTCCAAGACCTCCGGCAAGGACTCCTTCCACATGCGTATCCGTGTCCATCCCTTCCACGTGACCCGTATCAACAAGATGTTGTCGTGTGCCGGTGCGGATCGTCTCCAAACCGGTATGCGCGGTGCCTTTGGTAAGCCCAATGGCCTCGTCGCCCGTGTCAACATTGGCCAGATCATCTTCTCCGTCCGTACCAAGGACTCCAACAAGGCCACCGTCATTGAGGCCCTCCGCCGCTGCAAGTACAAGTTCCCCGGCCAGCAGAAGATCATTATCTCCAAGAAGTGGGGCTTCACCCCCTTGGCCCGTGAGGAGTACGTCCAGGCCCGCGCCGAGGGTAAGCTCCGCCCCGATGGCTGCTATGTCAAGTTCGTCGCCCAAAAGGGTCCCCTCCAAAACTACTTTAACCACCTTGCCCGTGCTTAAACGCCCGTTGTTTAAATAAAAAGCGTCGATTTTTACATTTTTTTCACTTTTTTGTCGTTTCAACTTTTGAAAACACCCTGCCAATGGCTGGATAATTTCCATCCTCGCTAGCTCGGGCAAGATCCTTGCCCACGGGGAACATCGCGCCGCGATCTTGGCTGTCTACCGCGAGATTTGACGCGTATTTCACGGAAAAACATGATATCATGCATTTTTGCCCTTTCATTGCCATTAATGATACGCCTCACAATGTGTGGATGAAAGAGAATCATGCAATGCTTCACACGCGTGCACTGATTTCCTTTTAAGAGTCAACGACTCTGGCGACGTGTTTAAAATAGTCGCTTCGACTCGACGCGTCGTAAACCCGCATAATGCCTTGTTTTTCGTGAATACTTGCTCACACCGGTGCACGTGATTTAAATGCGCAAGAGTGCTCAGTTTCAGGCATCACGGTCGCGTCATCGCGGAACGGTGCATGTTTTTGGGGGGTGATGCTTTCCTTTTGCCTTTGTGAGTTACCTGCGCAACCTAAAGGCGCATGTACGTGTTCCAATGGAAGAGAAGCGTCACCTTTCAATCCCGAGAAAAATCCGAAGGGCGGGCCAATGTTCATGGACAAATGCCAATTGACTGTATTTTGAAACACGTACAAAGACAGCAACTCTTTGGTCTGTCCGCATCATCCCGAATTTAAACCATTTGATGGTGGAAGCCAATGCGCAGCCATCTCAAGTTTTCCAGGGAGTCAGTTTTGTGCGTTCACGGCAATTGGTTTTGCCCGCTTTTGAGATTTGATTCTTCAATTGGTTTGCCACCAACGTTAGATGTCGAAACTTTTCTTGTGGTGAATAATGTGCAAGAACGCAAGGGACCACTGATCCAAATTTGAGACGAATTGGACGGTTGTACTGCTAGCAAATTCATATTCTGCCTTTTTTGATATTTGATGCACTGACCACGGAACTTTTGAGTTGAATCGATGCTCTCTTGGAGGATGTTTGTCGTTTCATATCAGATGCAAGCGTTACATTGCTGCTGGGCGGCGAGCATAGGTGTGTTTAAACGCGTCAAAGATAAAAATGCGTCCTTGTGTGCAATGTGGGGCAGAAAAAGCTTTATCCCCCTTTTTTTTTATGTCTTCTCAGAGCATTTGGGGGTTCGAGTCATCTCATGTGACGTGATAGTATCAGTCCATTCGCCACGCGCTAACCAAAGACACGATTTCGTGCAGGTGTGCAGCGTGGCAGACTGGCCGTGGTCACGGTCTCATTTCAAATTCTTTAAGATGCCAGTTTTTAATTATAAATCAGGGAGGGGGTACATTTTTTTAAGCCTTACTAGCGGGCCATATGATCATTTCACCTGCAAGGCTAAATGTCATTGATACCCCTCCTTTGTCCAGGCAAATTTTTTATTTTTTTGCTCAAAATGCAGCATCTCCTCGATTTTACGCGCCTCCTTGCCCCCCTGACCTCCTAATCCTACGCGAATTCTCCAGCACAATTACTTTTTCATTTAAAAGGCCATTTATCGAGGCATTGGAGCCAGCGTTTTTCAATTTTTTTCACTGTTTGTTTCTTTTGCTCTTTTAGTTTTTACGTGAAATGACACATGCCAGCCTGATTCTGAGCTGCTTGATCACTTTTCTGAGCTGTGTCGGCCTCAGCATGGACATGATTGCGGCTTTTCAAACTCAGGTACACATAGCGCGCGTGATCTTTTTAGGGAGGAAGTATACAAATGCATGAATGAGAGTCCTTGCGCCGATCAGTATGTCCGTGGCATCGTTAACATGCCTTGATGAATTTTTTTGGGAGGGAATAGACACCAGCCGTTGAAATGCTCCACTGGCAGGTAATCGAGAGGGAAAAAAAACGCGTGGTCTCGTGTCCATTGACGCGATTTTTCGTTTTTTTTTTTTTGCCTCGTTTTCTTTTCTTTTTTTTTTTTTTGGTGGTAGTGTTGGACGTGGCTTGGCACGTACGTGATTTCTCTGTTTGTTTCTGCGGTGAATGCGATCCAATTGCTGTGTGTGAAGCGTCTTGAGCGTACACACCATGTGCTTGGAATTGTTTGCTTGATTGTGTCGCTAGTCGCGTGTATTTTGCTGGATGACAAGATGCCGCCAATTGAACACAAGTCGTCGGAGACTGTGCTGCCTTTTCTCAGCTTGTACACGCATTGCTCACTGTTTAACGCGGAACACGACGCGTATTACCCAGTGCTTTACCAACGATGCATGCTTATGGACAGCACGTGGCTCGTGGGCATCTTTGTCACGCTTCTGTGGGGTTCATTGTCGTTCATCGCTTTTCACGCATATCTGCGCGGCAGAAAAAGTGGACGTAGCGCGTCGGGCGTGTTTCAATCGGCGTCCAGTCGCGTGGGTCGCATGCGCGCCTCCAAATTCGAAGCTTTGCCATCCACCAAGGTGGAGCAGCCTCTGTCCATGTCATCCTCGTTTGATACAATTGCGGTTTCGCCGCAGGGCGCTGCAAACGCGCACCATCATCACCACACAGGCGACAATGGCACACTAGCATCGACCACGGCGTCATCCACGCCATTGACGCCCTTTTCGTATCTGCCCACAAAGGCTCTGCCGCCATTGAAGCGTGACAGCGACGACACGCTGTGCCTGCCCATCCACACGAGCCACGCGCCAACCTACGCGATTCCATGCTCACGAACATCCATTGACGAGCCTCCTGCCCCATCCACGCGACAGAGCAGCATGGCCACGGCGCCATCGGGTCTCTCGGTCATCGAGGACTATACCAGTCTCATGCGCCCACACGACGAAAAACTCGAATTGCCCGGCAATTGGACCACAGAAACACATTCTTCCACAGAAGTCTTCTCTCGCAGGAACATGGTCGCACAATCCTGCCCAGAATTCAACAAAAAAAAGCTCTTCAAGTTACCTCACTTTAGCTCGGGCACAAAGGACGATGTCGCCTTGCAATACTGAGGCTGCTTTTTCGCTCTTGTTTTTCATTCCCCCTTTCCACTTTTTTTTCATCCTACTTTTTTCTATTTATCGATCATAATACACATTTAATAGCTTTCTTATTGACACAATGAGGGTATATGTAAAAAAAAATCGTGCACAAGGTATAAAATTACAAAAAGGAGAAGGGGGATGGAGAGACAAAGGGAGGGGGAAAAGGAAGAATTAATTACTTTGTCAGGGGCTGGTGGGCAGGTTAGGCATTGTCATTAAGGAGGCAAGTGTGGGTGCGAGGCGTAGCACCGGATGCAAGTGTGGGGGAGGCAGAAATGCGAAAACGAGAAAAAAAATTGGCAGAATCGCGATATAAAAAAAAAGAGGGACGGCAGGATCAAAAAGCGCGTCCGATGCGTGGAAAGCAATGGAGGCCGATTGATTGGAATCAATTGAGGCATTGACAGTGGTTGTTTGAGCAGACGCCGACCCAATCCTCATTGAGCCCATAGCACACGGCGTCGCAGCCTTCTTGGTTGCTGTCCTGGCACGTGCCGATGCCGACCTCAGTGCAGTAGCATGTGCCCAAGACGCACAGGCCATTGAGCATCGTGTCGTAGTTGTCAACGGGCGCCAATGCCTGCGATTGGCAAAACGTCTGGCACGCAAGCATCGACGACTCACCAACAACATAATCGTCGTCTCCCTCGGACACGCACAGGTCGTCCGTGGTCTGCGCACGCGCTCCTTGAATCACGCACAGCGACAAGGCCGCCGCCATTAGCAAAGATGTGGAGAAGCGCATCGAAAATATAATAAAAATGGAGAGATCCAAGGGGAGGAGGGAGGGGAAAAAGGAGGGGATGAAAAAGGAGGGAATCAAGGCAAAAGACAGCCGTCGCGTGTGTGTGGAAAAAAAAAAAAAAAGGTGGGTATTTAATAAAAACAAATCAGTTTCAGCAGTTGAAAAAACAAAAAAAAAAGGACTTCTTTGTCCCCCATCTCTGAGTTTTATAGGTGTGCGCGCGACAAAACAAGATTTAAGCAAGCTTTGGGTTCCGATTGTCTTGTACGACCTCGGTGCATCTTCTTGGTTTTCCATTCATTGTCTGGCTTCTGAACAAAAGGCATGAGAAAACGAGAAACACACGGCACGCCCTTGTCCGCGGGCGCGCGTCTTTTTTCTTTCTCGAGTGCCATTGCGCACCACCACGCAGCCATTGTGCGCCAACGATACATCCATAGCCTCACCAACATGGCCCCTGATTCATCTATTCGCACAGAAAAAGAGTTGGTGTGCCGTGGTACACCTGCAATTGGCCGTGGGATGAAAGCAGGCTCATTGCCCTGTCAGCTCATTTTTGTTTTTTTGTTTTGTTCAACCCGGGGAATGGAGCCTCAATGCACGAGGCACGTTTCCAAGCCAAGGCACCCGATGACGGTGACACAAAAAAACTCTTTTTATCAGCGCAGAACTCCTTTTGAGGCAGGCAAGCCTGGCGCTTGGCCAAAAGGTGCATGAATGAAAAATTGATGACTTGCATGGGCCAAGAATTCTCGACACTCGATGTGGAACGCGCAAAGACCCTTCTGTTACTCCAACTCTAGGTTCAAGACGCGCGGACGCGGGGACGCGCGTGTTGCTCCTCCCTTTTATATTGGGTTCCGTGTGCTTTGTGAATTTGACTGCCAACGATGATTCACAATGTGCCTTTTTATCCCGAAAAACAACAGATTCATTTCGGGCAAATTCACTAGAAACAAAGGGCAATCCGTCCCCGGGCTAGTCCTAAATGAAGGTATTGTCGCGGCTGAAAAATCTCCCCCTTTAAAAAACAGACGCGTGCCAAACATGCCACTCGAAAGCGCAATGGGTCTAATCATTAGTCCACCAGATAGATAGCAACGAGGGCTCCTCGTGTGCCAAGTTTGGAGACGATCGGGCGATGCGTCCCAAGAAACAGAGCAATTGTAGCGATGCCGAGGCCATTTGCCCTCAACTGGCCACAACAAGATGTCCACTCGGTCTGCTGATTGGTTCATCCGAAAGCGGGCTATGAGAATGTCCCGTGGATCGCGCTGGCTTTTGATGCCGGGGCTGCAAACAAGGGACGGGCCCAGTGGGAAATCTTTTATGGGGCAGAATTGTTGTGAAATTACCCGCCAAGACATTCAATTAATTTGCACGATGGCTCAATTGAAAAAGAAGCCCAAAGCCAACCTTTGGGACCACATTGGAGACACTGGCAATCGTGTGCGTTCACGAAGCAGAGCAAGCGAAACTTGACGTGCTACGCTTGCTTTTAGACGTGCACCCATAGAGGAGCAAGTAACGCAGGAAAAACATCACAAAAGCGAAGCAGAAGAGCGCGAACCACTAAGTGCCACAATTTAGGCACCCATGGTACAAGGTTGAAATAGACAGAATCAGCTGCTTTATTCATTTTTCTTCTTTTAGCTAATTCCTCTTCTCGATCGCGACAAGATAGCTGCTGATGACATGTATCGCCGATGCTCTAGATTTCAACGCTTGCAGTGCTATGCAATAAAAAACGACCTTTGTTCAACTAGTTGCCTAGTATATAGCAATTAGAATCATTCTATCGTATATTGGCTGCATGTCCATGGATTCACAATACAAACAAGCACTTGATCATTGCACCGATTCGTTGATGTCTCCTCGTCCGAATGAACCCAACCTTGGGGCTCTGCGACCACTGGATGGTGCGCAATGATGATTTTCGAAAATGGCCAATTTTCCTAGGGATATAGTCGTGAATTTGAAAAGCGCCAAATTTAGGTCCATGGATCGCCGTGCCACTCGACCACATGGTGCACCCATCATCATTCACCGATGGAAACACGATAAAAACCGGGAATCCGTTGTCTGGTTGTCGCGAAAAACGCGAAAAGATGCAAATTTTCACCCCAAGGGAAACTTAACGACCATCGGCTGCACCGCCTTGAAAGTTGGCTCATCAGAAAGAGCAGACGCTAACACATATGGGCGTGTCCGTGATCAGTAGAAAGAGATTATTTTTGGCAAAAGTAACGCGTGGCAAAAATTACTATTAGTTTTGACGCGACCTAAAAGCGAGTCAGTTTGGTTGTTCATGCTCGGTTTTTTGCATCAGCGCCCCGCATCTGGAGTGTCTCTTGTGAGTGGACGCGTCAGCGCAGCTGTATCAACGCGTATTTGTAGTGAAAATGGCGTGCAAAGTTTTAACTAAAAACAGACATTGCTCGCTACCGGCCAGATCGATCGCGCACGCTTTTGCTATTTTTCGTGGTTTCGCGATGCACTTCATCTTATGCGGGAGTTTGACACAATTCTGAGGACCTATTTTTCCGGTTTTCTTTCTGAGAACTCGTCACGCATAAAATTTGATTTGCGGTTGGTGCACGACAGAGGCTTTTGACGGTCCGTGAGTCGTACCTACATGGGGTTTCCAGCGCAGCGCATCACTTTGCGACGTGTTTTGGCGCTTCAACGAGTGAACCTGTCGACTTTATGATAAGATGTCTGGTAAAACGACAGCTTATAGAGCTTCTTCTCTGACTCTTGTCCAAACGGTCCCAAATTTTAAAGCGTTGATCTTTCAGGCAAAGATGCAACAATTACAGGTTTTGACGGAAATTGACTAACTGGAACACCAACAAGCTCAAATTGGCATGATTTGGCAAAAATAAGGATGTTCTTGTCCAGAATGGTTCAAGCCGACGCGCTACGGTTGATATCAAACGTGATTTGAATTTTCATAGGCGCGTACATGTGCATTAAAAGGAAGAGGTTTACGAAAGAGCTGCCGAAAGAAAAGCACAAGTTTTAGCATTTTTCTAGTAAACCCGCCCTTTACTTACCCAAGTCACGCTAGATGCTGGTTGCCCCTGTTTCTTCTTGTGGGGCCGTGAAATGGGCATCTTTGTCACGCCAGTGCGCAGTGCCCTTTTCAGGGCACATGCTGAGCAAATCAAGAGTGAAACATTTCATCCCATTTGAAATTGGCACACGACCCATCCAACGGGATTCTATTTGTCAAACAAACAAAGCATGTGCCTCACGTGACCCACCTGCCTGTCACTTGGTGCCATTCACGATTGGGCCGTCGGGGGGCATGAAAATGCAAATAAATCGTTCATCTTGATACTTTGTGCTTTTGCATCGATGGCGCAGCATGATCAATTGCTGCTACTGCATACGCACGGTCATCCCCGCCCTGCCACGTCTCAATTTGCGAAAAAGGGGATTGTAAAACAAAGCCAAAATGGCCGCCAGCTCGTATGTCATTGGAATTTTGACTCACATAATACGATGAGGCACCCCTAAAACAATGTCATTCGCTCTGGCATCATGTGAGTGCAAGGGCAAGGGCGAGATAAGGAACTTGCGTGCAAAAAAGGAAAAAAATGTCACATGATTGCGTGGTTTCTTTGTGTTTGCGGGTTGCATGTCATGCATTTGCAAGGGGATGTGGTCGGAACGTCGTGTTTAAGCGCCTGACAGGTCGGCATTGATCAAGGTTCAAGTGGCAGCGCATGTTGTCAGTTGGATTTACAAGCCAAAGGGGAGGGGAGGGAGCGTGTCCTCAAGTGCGCTCGTGTTCCTGTCATTTGAGCGCTACGATTGGTTGCACAAAGGCGTGTGAAACCAGTTCAGAAAGGTCGTGGGGTTTCGTTCTACCAAAAAGGGCAAGGTTTTTTTTTTTTTTTTGACATCATGAAAAGAGCAGCCCCTGCCCTTTTCTGCGCCGTTCTTTCTGCTTCTACTCTTTTTTTTTATATTTTTTTTTCTTTACTTGCCATGTCCAACCACGAAGCGTCTAAGCCTATTCGCCCCAAAATGGCGCGGCCGCAGTCAGGCAACTTCAAGGTGCCTACCTGCGAGACCGTCATCGATCTTCTGTAAGAAAAAAAAAAACAAAAAACTCCAAAAAAAACAAGCAGATCCGGTTCTTATCCTACTTTTCCAGGGAGCTCAAGGGCGACGCGCTGCTAGACGCTATCTTTGCCGTGTGTCATGATCTCTTTCCTGGCTGGATCCAAGATAGAGATGCGGTGGAGCTGGAACGCGTGAGTGGTGCACTGACAAAGTAAGCGGATCAAGTTTTTTTTTTTTTTTTTTGCCAAGATCAAAACCATTGATTCTTTTTCTTTCAGTGCGATCTTCTTTGTGACGTACCGCAACACGCGCAAGCTGCTTCGTGTGTATGGCATTGGAGCGGATGAGTTTATTGATCGCGAGAAGGAATTGATGTGGTTAGAGCGACTAGGGCGGCTGCATATGGGTCCGCGATTGCTTGCCGTGTTTGGCAATGGCCGCTTTGAGGAGTATGTGCCGTCAACGACACTGCATCACGAAGATGTGCGCGTCCCCGAGACATCGCGTCAAATCGCGCAATGCGTCGCGCGTCAACATGCGCTGATCTCTATCTATCCATACCCTGAGAATGGCCAATTGGAGATCTGGAAGACCATTGACAAGTGGCACAGCATGCTCGCCCGTGTCCTGCCCGTCGTCAAGAATCGCAACCCGAAAACGACTCCAATTCTCGATGCTTTTGATTTTGACCGCCTTGCACGCGAAATCGAGGCCACAAAGGCATTCTTGACTCATCACATCAACAGCCCCGTCGTCTTTGGCCACAACGATGTAAAAAAAAAAAAAAAGAAAAAAAAAAAAGAGCAAGATCACGTGCCATTGGCCTTTGCAAAAAGACTGATTTCTGATTTTTCTCTTTTTTTTCCAGCTTCAATACGGCAACATTTTGCGACGTGAAGGCAAGGGCTCGCTTGTTTTGGTGGATTTCGAATACTCTGGATACAATCCACGCGGCTATGACATTGCCAACCACTTTGTTGAGTGGCGATACGATTATCACGGCGACAAGGCCGAGTACATGTCCTTGCCATTCCCGACGGACGAAGAGCAGCGCGTGTTCCTTGGCGCGTACTTGGAGACGATGAAGCATGAATTGGGCGTGGACACCACCGTTGACGAGCTGCAGCGCGAGGTCCTCGCTTGGGTCATGACCGTGCACCTGTCATGGGGCATCTGGGGCCTCATCCAGGCATCCCAGAGTGAAATTGACTATGATTACTTCAGCTATTCCATGGAAAAGCTAAACAGCTTCCGCGACGAGTATGCCAAATGGGAGGTCGAGGTCACCACATTGTCCACGTAGATTCTTTTCCCTTTGTTCCCTCCTTTCTTTTTTTTTTTTTTTTTGATGCCATCCCCCCTTTGCTTATGCCTTTTCCCTTGTATAATGTTTTAATCCCCTTTTTTTTTTTATCCCATTCGAATTGTGTATATATAAAGACAATCTTATGCCTCCAGCTTACTCGCTCGTGTCTTAATCATTTTAAAAAAGAGCACAAATTCATCTTCAATTTATTAAAAAGGGGGAAAATTCATGGATCTTGGTTATTATAATAACGTGTTTCCTTGCTGTTTTTCCGCATTTCAAGCTGGCCCTTGGTGACGCAAAGATCCAGGCTCTCGGTGACCAGGGCTTTGACCTTTGCGTCGAAAATGGTCACATTTGCTTCGTTGACGCGGGATTTCACTTCATCAATGGCCTGTTCCAGCGTGAAATATGAGCGTTCATGCATGGCATTGGCAATCCCATGAGCCAGGCAGTTCCGTAGGATCTCCTTACGCGACTTTTTGGGTGTCTGACACGCTGCGTGTTGGCTGGAGCCATTGGACGAGGATGTGGCGGCTGATGCTGATGAATTGGATGAATTGAAGGTCGTGGCGATCTTTTTGGCGGACGAGAAGCCAGGGAGCACAGAATTGGCGGAATTGGCGTAATTGGCGGAGAATTGCTCGTACGAGCGCTTGGTTTTGCGGGCAGTGGTGGCAGATGAAGAAGAAGACGACGATGATTGGGAATAAATGGAGGGTGTTGGTTGTGAAAAGGCTTTTTTGGCTGACATGAAGCCAGTTTGAGGGATGGGGCGGGCGGCAGGTTTGGTGTGATGAGGATTGCGATAGGGCTGTGAAGAGGTGGCAGTGGCAGATCTTGATGAGGCCGCCCTGATAGACGAGGGCAGTGCTCGTGACGACGCACACCTGCTCAATAGAGGTATTTCGTCTTCGTCGAAATCGTCATCCGACTCACTATGTCACAAATTCGTCTGAGTATCGTTGTAAAATAGGGGAAAAAAAAGACACAATTGGCATAAGCCCACGACACCCTACACGCGCAGCTCGTCGTCATGGAGCAAAGAGGGCGACTCTTTTTTTTTTTTTTTTTTTTTTTTTTTTTTTACCTGATATCAGTGGCAGGGAAGTCATCGCCAATAGATTCCAATGGATTTTTGGGATCCTCCTCGATGGCGGGCCGCGACAAGAGATTGGCGACCCAAGTGCGCACCTCCTTGTTCCACGTGGGTGTCTTTAGCTGCGCCGTGTCCTCGGGCAGGTCGTAGATGAAGCGCGAAAGCGTCGATGGTCTCACACCAAAGGATGTGGTGCGCTCTTTGGTGTATGTCATGTACAGGAAGCACTTTGCGCGCGTCATGGCGACATACAGCACACGGCTAGATAAAAAAAAAAAAAAACGCGCAGTGAGTCCAGTGGACGCGTCATTCATCCCCGTCGTGTTTTTTCTTACGTTTCTTCAATGAGCATCTTGAGTGAGCTATTCACGGCAAAGAATGCAGGCATGTAGCCTTCCTCACAGCCAATGATGAAGACGACAGGCCACTCCAGGCCCTTGGCACCATGCATGGTCAAGCATTGGACGCTCTAATTGCGTATAAAAAGCAACACAAAGGGTGAGATCCCATTGTTGGGCACAAATTGAGATGTCGCTTACACCGTCCTCGTAGTTATGTTGGCTGTCATTGTCGTGCTTGGAGCTCCAAAGTGACACGGCATCCAAAAAGCGCTGCATCTTGGTGTCTGTGTCCTTGCCCTCCCTATAAAAATAAAAATAAAAACGCGGAATGAGCCGCTGTTCATGGTCCTCAAATTGGGCAATTTGTGCAATGCCGCTTTTGCAATGTCCATGCTTACTTGCGGTCCATGTCCACGTCCTTGTCCAAGCGCTGCGCAAACACCAAGAGCTCATCCACGTTGGCAAGACGCACGTTCACATCCTTGTCAAAGTGGCCCTTGACATAATCTTGGTAGTGCACCACTTCCATAATCGTTTTCAAAATCTCAAACGCCGGTTCCTAGAAGGGGAAATAAAAAATGAGAAACGACGGATGGGTTTGCGCGCGCTTTGCCGACTTACATCATTGGTCATCAATTCTTGGACGATGCCTGCCAATTTGACAAAGCTGGCCAAGCTCGACTGACAGCTCTTGTTGAGCTCAATGGCGCGTTGCGTGACGGCGATGCGCGTGGCCTCGAGCATGTCGACACCGCGTGCGCTGGCAAGCTCATGCAGGCGCGTAAGCGTTTGTTGGCCAACACCTCGACGTGGCACATTGATCACCTGGTTAAACGCGTCCGAGTCGCGCGGGTTGTTGAAGAATTGCACATAATAGAGCAGCGGCTTGATCTCTTGGCGCTCCATGAAGCTGCTTTGGCTGATCTACAAACAAAAAAAAACAAAATCACGTCAGGACACGCGATTTACAGCCTTTTTTTTCGTGATTTTTCCTTACCAAGACGTAGGGGACGCGTGCCTGGCGGAGCGCCTTTTCCACGTGGATCGTTAGGTTGTGCATGCGGTACAGGATGGCAATGTCCTTGTATTTGATCAGGCCATTGGAGTATTTGACAATGCGCTGGACCTCGGACGCGACAGTGGCACTTTCAAACGTCTCGTCATTGGTGCGAAGAAGCGACACCTGCGCACCTTCTTGATTGTTCGTGAACAAATCGCGTTCGGGCCGATCATTGTCTGTAAAAAAAAAAAAAAAAAAAAAAAAAGATAAAAATAAAATAAAAGTGAGAAATGGAGCCACAAGGACAGGCTCGTAAGCTTACCCTTTTTCACAACGTGGCTCGCGTTGGCCAGGATGCTCTTGGTGCTGCGGTAATTCTGGTTCAACTCGGTCATTTCTGTGCCGGGAAAGTCCTCAAACATCTTTTCAAAGTTCTCGATCCTTGCGCTGCGCCAGCCATAGATGCTTTGGTCGCGATCTGCGTGAAATAAACATGAGAGGGGACACAAAGGATCAGAAAGAGCACGATTGGTGGTACGAGACGCGCGTCACCACACCACGCGACGCGACGCGATTTTTTTTTCGATTTTTTCGATGTTTTCGGCTTACCACCCACGACTGTCAGAGGTTTCGCGCCATTTGCTGTCAGCAGCTGGATCACTTGGTATTGAGCAGTATTGGTATCTTGGAACTAGATGAGGAAAAGCGTGTTGAGCGGGGGGGAGCATGGAGAGGACATGATAAAACGCTGATTTTACCTCATCAACGAGCACGTAGCGGATGGTGTCGGCGGCCTCGGGGTGGTTGCGCAGCAGGTCGCGCGCCACAATGATCAAATCGTCAAAGTCCTATGAAAACAAGATCCATTGAGACGGCGAATCGCGTCATTTGCGCGTGTTTCTTACCAACAAGTTCATTTCCTCCAATTTCGCCTTGTATTGGCTGTTAAACGGGTCGATCAGTCGCGCTTTTTCGTGGAAAAATGAAGCGTCTCTTACTGATAAAACATGGTGGTCTCGTTGTACTTGGGATTGCCGCCATAGTGAGCAAAATACTCGTCGTAATTCATGCCGTCGTTCTTTGAGTCGCTGATGAATTTCATCATATTGGCTAAAATTATGCAGAGAGATTGTCAATTCAGCTGCGTTTTCAGCGTGATTTGGGTGCTTACCCTTGTCTTTGCCACGCTGACGGCACTTGAAGCACTCTTTAAAGACGCCCTCACTGATACTGGATGATTTGCCCGAGTCTGCAATGCCAAAGTTGCGGCTGACACCGGCCTCGCTGGCGAACGCACGGATAAGACGCGCGCAGAACGAGTGAAAAGTGCCAATGCGCAGGTAAGCGGCGCCATTGCCCAGCAAATCCTTGTTAAACAGGCGCTCACGCATCTCATTCGCAGCCTTGTTGGTAAAAGTCACCACCAAGATCGTGCCCGGGTCCACACCCTTCTCTTTCACAAGATACGCAACGCGCGTCGTCAAAGCTAGCAGTAAAAACAAACAAAAAATGGGCGTATGTCAGTAAAAAAATAAAAACAGGGCTTTTCTTGTCGTTTTTACCTCGTGTCTTGCCCGAGCCAGGACCTGCACAGATCTGGAGCACCTTGGCCGAGTGAGTCACTGCTTTTACTTGGCACGGATCGAGTTTGTCCAGGTACGATTCAGTCATGACAATAAAAAAGGTGAAAGAAAAGAGCGGAAACAAAAGAAGAGAGCAAAAAAAAAAGATAAAACGAGCCTGCCTCCCTTTTGATTCCCAGCTTTTTATTGTCTTTAGCAATCTCGACTGGTCGGCTGATCGCTCATTTGAAACGAATTCGTATGAAATGTGTAAAAAGAGGGCCATCTTGGTCATTTTTTGGCCAGCTCTCGCCGTCTTTTGTATAAAATATAGAAAACAAGCGTCGATGTGCGGGCAGATTCTCGTGTGTGGCGGGGCATGACGCGAAACAGCGCGTCAAAAGTGGCGGGCCGAGATCAAAAGCGTGATTGGCTTGGCAAGCGGGTGAATTGACGTCGAGCGCCCCGCTGGAGATTGAATTGGCACAAGGGGCCAAGACCTTTTTGCCTTTTTTTTTTTTTTTTCTCTTTCTCGCTTTTTCTACTCGCACTTTTGCTACCGCTATGGCGACTCGTAGTCGAACGCTGCTTTTTCTACAATTTCGCAATTCTTACGCGCGCGCACAGACGTCTGCCCACTTCTCGGCCGGCGCGTCCGAGATGGAGGGACTTATCGAGAGCACCGACGCCGTCATTGAGATGTCCGTCCTGCCACCCCAGTGGTAAACGCGGATGAACGCCTAAACAGACCTCACCGCGCGCGACACTAACACTGTTTTTGCTTTTTATTTTCATAGGGTAGATATTGTCGATGAAGTCAACGACGCACTAGAGACCATCAAGACAAAAAGTAGGTCGAATTGGAGTTTTGCCTTGACAGGAAGCTCAATTTCGCTCAATTCGCCTTTTTTTTTTTTTTTTACTAGTTTCCAAGCTAGACGGCATGCACCGCAAACACCTTTTACCCGGATTCGACGATCGGTCGTCGGATGAGGCCGCCATTGAACGATTAACATCGGATATCACAGATGTAGGCAGCAAAAAAATTGACTTTTTGACGTATTCGTCTGCTTACATTAGTTCGTTTTATACTTTTTGACAGGAATTCTACCGCATTAAGCGCGAAATTCAGAGTATTCACGTCGACGGCGCGTCAGTGCAACAGCAGGACGCGCAGCTTGCTAGGAACATTCAAATCAGCCTTGCTACAAAGGTGCAAGAGGTGTCCACCACGTTCCGCAAGAAACAATCCACCTATTTACAGAGTAAGAAAGTCGCGCACGCCACCCTGTCGCGTGCCACGCGTGCTCAACTCCGTCGTTCTTTCTTTTTCGCAGAGATGCAGGGACAAGAATCAAGGAAAGCGGATATTCTTGGGCCTGGTCTGAGCAGCGAGGCGGCAGATCTATTGCTAGATGAGGATGCACAAGTGGTAGGCAACCCCTGCCCAATCGAACGGGACCGAACCCGAAAGCGACGCGACGCGCTTCTCACAATGTCTTATTTCTCGTTTTTTTCGTTTTTTTTAAAAAAATTTTTTACAGGGCTTCACCGAGACACAGCTAGCCGTTTTAGAGTCCAACGAGGCAGCCATCGACCAGCGCGAACACGAAATCACACAAATTGCCAAATCAATACATCAATTGGCCGAGATTTTTCGCGATTTGCAATCCATGGTCATTGACCAGGGCACCATGCTTGATCGCATCGATTACAACATTGAGCAGACGGTTGTGCAAGTCAAGGATGCCGTTGTGCAATTAGACAAGGTACGCGATCATGCGAGACGTGCGATGCGGGGCGACTGACACGCATTTTCTCCTTTTTTTTCCTGTTTCTTTTCTTTTTTTTTTTTTTTGTGGCAGGGCTCTCGATACCAAAGCAAGACACGGAAACGCAAGCTGATACTCCTATTAATCTTGGTCATTTTATTTTTGATTGTACTTTTAATTGTCAAGCCAAAGAAGCACTAGCACCCCTCCCCCTCTCTCGCCATTTAATTAAATCATGTTGATACCAGGAAATTTCAGGGAGTCAGGAGCAATAACTGGCATTGGCCCGGGCGCAACACGGTCTTGTACGTGTCCTCGACGTCGGGCAAGTGGATGCCGGCCCACACATCCTTGATCTTTGCCTTTTTCCCCAATCCAACGTCGGCCAGCGCAAAAGAAATATCGTACGAGCGGCCGAGGAAGACGGGGAACACGCTGGTGTTGAACAAGCCAACGGCGACACGGCCGTCGGGCAGCGACTTCCACCAGACCTGGCGGCGGTTCTTCCACGCGTCGCCTGACCCAATGGGTTTGGCCATGATGCCGCATTGGTGGATGGTCAACATGTCGGGATGATTGTACCAATGAAGATAGTTATCGGGTATCCTACGCGGGTCGGCGCCAAGGCAGAACACGGAGCTGGTGAGGGCCCAAAACGTGATGTAGGCCAAACGCACGTCATCATTGGGCAGGCCATCGATACATTGCCCGTCGACCGTCATGCCTGCCGTGATAACATCCATGTCAATGTAGAATCCATTCTCTGCGCCGACGACGCCCGTCTCTGCCCATTGCGACGCGAACGTGATGCGCTTGAACACGCGATGCGCGCTGGTCATTGTCTTTTTCGAATACGACTCGATATCGATGAACACACGTGCGCCATTGCCAAGCTTGCTAAACTCCGCGGCATATTGCACGTCCAGATACCACGAAAGTTCCATCCAGATCTTGTGCTTGGCAAACGCACGGTGCATCAGCTCCAAATCGCGCCTTGTGTCGGGCGAGCCGCCGGGCTGCCACTCGCTGCCACCGCCAGGTCCACACCCGTCAATCTTAACATACGAAATGCCCCACTCGGCAAGCAATTCCGCTTGCGATTCATAGTATTGGTACACGCGTGGATCGTCGTGGTCATCCGGCATATATGACGTGCCGGCAAACCCATTGCCCTCCTTCTTTTGCTGCACAAGTTCGCCAAGACGCACGTTCATGCCCTTGACACGCACATTGTCGTCATCCGCCGCGTCCTTGCGAATCCCAGGTAACAAATAAAGGCCCAATTTCTGCCCATTTTGGGCCAAATCATCCGTCAATGCGCGCAGACCGCGCGGAAATAGATCCTTCCGAAAAGTCCACCGCCCAAATTCGTCATAGGTCTCACTCCTATCCTTGGCAAATGGAACAAAAACATCAATTCTCCCAAAGTGCTACGCAATCACGCGACTTTTTCATTTTTTTTGGGCGAATCGATTTACCATCCAGAATCCAAATTGATGTATTCGTATTGGGGCATTTTGGACTTCATGGTCGACGAGATATCCATGATCACCGCGTCGTTGAACCTAAAAAAAAAAAAAAAAAAAAAAGACATGAGGATGTGACCCGACAAATAAAAAGGCGGCTGTCCGCGTGGTACATAGGCACACCATTTGTCTCGTCCAGCAGTCCTTACCAGGGATTCAGGTGACCACCGCCATAACCCTTGACTTCGTCCAAGATCTGCGTCGACCAAGTCGAGAAGCCAAGCACGGGCTTGCGAGCATAGTCGGCCGTGCTGCAGAAAAAAAAAAGCGGCGTGTGAGCGTGCAGCCCAAGGTCCAAAAAAAAGCTTAGTCTCCTTTGACGCGTCTTACGAGCTTCCTTGAGTTGTGTTGCCGCTCATTTTTACGAATAAATAAAGGGGGCAGGAGACCAAGCACAAGAAAGAGAGAGAAAGAACGAAAAAAAAAAGGGAGGTCGCTTTAAAAGTACCCAAAATGGAGGGCGGGAATCAAAAATGCTGCATGGACGACGCATTGGCATTGTCGCGATGTCAGCAGCACAGGGTCGCACAAGCTATAATTTAGTGATCTGCATCGTCATTCACATGCCCTCATCAGCTTGCATCCGGCCTCAGAGCATTTGCGACGCCCTTGTCGTCACTGTAGCTGATCCGATTGTAGCATAGCGTCAGGGGCCATCTAAATTCATGCATCCCATCAGCAGTGAGCGCCAGGCGCCACCGGTGCGCTGTCTAAAACCATTGCTTGGCGCGCCCAAATGAGCAAAATCATCCAAATCGCGGTTTTGCTGATATGATACAGTAGCAATCCTGCAATCGGCCCAAAAAATAGCATCCTCCATCCTGATCTTATTTCACACTTGAATATCATAGAAAGAAGGAGTCATAGTGGTACAGTATTGAATGACATCACTCTCTGGGGCCTGCTGTGCGTGCTCTGCTGGCCTGTTGTTGCATAACGAATTTGGCTTTTGTCAGGGATTGAACCTGTTGTCAAAGGGGCGGGGGGACTTTCAAGATGCGTTTGATCTAATCAACCCTACGTAACAAACAATGCTTTATGATGTAATTTGAAAAAAAAATTCATCACCAACGCAGCACCAAGGACATTTCGCAGCAATGCCACAAAGCTTTGCCAATGGAGGATTTGGCACCTCTCTTTTCCGAAAAAAAAATATAATATGATATCATAAAAACCGAAGATCGACCATCATCAGGTTAGGTGTTGTAGAGCGCACAAATAAAAAGCGAAAAGAGATGATATGTGAAAGAGAACGAGAGCGAGCAATGATCTTTTGCACGTTGTTTTACAGTACTGTACTGTACAGTACAGTGCCCGGACAAAAAAAAGTTTCGCTGTGCATAATTCTCTGCAGTGCAAGGTATCAATTAATCGCGTTAATCTCTGCTGTATTGATCAATAATGGCTCCAGTGATATGAAATTTTGCAGGAACAATGATTTAAAAGTAAAAAAGCAATTCTAAAATTATGAAATGGCTATGCCAAGCGGGTATTGAAATAGATCAAAAAAGGGATACCTGACGCGTCACGCGACGCGACGCGTACCTACGCGTATACAATGGCCTGTGGAGATGAATTGACGTTATGAACACCATCTCCAATTTTTTTGCAACGAGTGCAATGATGCCTAATTGTATTTTAAGAATCAATTCCATGTTACATGCATTGCATCGGTGCTGTGATCGAATAATGTAAAATTCATCATGTGACACGCGTCACGCGTCAGACGCGTCAAAAGTCGCGATTTCCTTCGTAACATGGTCGTAGTGCTCCTACTGGTCAACCAATCGATAACAGTCTATTCTAGTCCTTCAAATTAAATAAGTACAATGGTTTTAAGCCAACTAGGGATTAAAATTAGATAACAGAGATGGCAATTGTTATTCCAGATGCAACTGACGCGTGAAGCGTGTCACATGATGATTTTACATTATTCGATCACAGCACCGATGCAATGCATGTAACATGGAATTGATTCTTAAAATACAATTAGGCATCATTGCACTCGTTGCAAAAAAAATTGGAGATGGTGTTCATAACGTCAATTCATCTCCACAGGCCATTGTATACGCGTAGGTACGCGTCGCGTCGCGTGACGCGTCAGGTATCCCTTTTTTGATCTATTTCAATACCCGCTTGGCATAGCCATTTCATAATTTTAGAATTGCTTTTTTACTTTTAAATCATTGTTCCTGCAAAATTTCATATCACTGGAGCCATTATTGATCAATACAGCAGAGATTAACGCGATTAATTGATACCTTGCACTGCAGAGAATTATGCACAGCGAAACTTTTTTTTGTCCGGGCACTGTACAGTATCATAACGCTTTTCAGCGGCGGTGGCAGCTGCTCTGCCTTTGCGATGCGTCCAATGCCGCCGTTGTATGTCCCTTGTTTTGTTTCTCATCTATGCTGATCTATCGTATCATACTGTACATGTCATAGTCCCCCAGGCCCCCGCCCAGGGGCATTTATTTTGTTCCAGCCCGGCAAATCCGATGCGCAACCTACCGACCTTTGTATCATAGGTATCATACAGTACTACAAGCAACAGTATGATTTACTGCTGTCAGATCGCCAGTACAGTAGTGTGCACCACCCCCCGCTTGTCCAATAACATTTAATCAAAAATTTTCAACCTCGCTGTTCTCGACAACGGATTACCGTACGTGTCACGGCTCAGGCTGGCGCAGCAAGCATCAGCCGTGATCATTCCACACTCACAGTATATTCGCAGCACGGACGCGCCAATGCAAAAAAAATTCAACGACCGATCGACGCGACCCGTCATTCATGCAAAATCGCCCCTCACTCTCCCAACTTCCTGCAATCTCAAGGTTTGCACATCTCATCAAAACACATGCATCATACAACATTCGGCATTCACCGCCGAGACAAGTTTTGAATCACTCACACGCTGACAACAAGTATTATCTTGTTTCTGTGCGAAAGTCAAAGAAATCACCTCATTTTCGAAATCACACTCTCAACAGCATTTACCCGGCATGCATACCGTACACCCCCCTTGCACTTGGGGTGCCAACCTCGGTCAATTTTGTCAACTTTTAGTGCCGGCGCATTTCAACAAAATCACCACCCCACTTCCTCCCATAGTACAGTACAACAGTCCTACAGTACTCTACCTACAACAACAGTACTACTACTCTATGATACTGTATGATACTTACTGTAACATTCGAAGGCACTTGCAGCATCTGCATCAAATGATGAGACCAGTTTTACCGACGGATGGTGGCTAAAACTCCACGATGAGAAAACCCACTTTTTCATCAAAATCTTTGATCGCGATTTGCTCCTCGACAATGGTCTACTGTATTCGACACCCGCGTTTTACAGTATTACAGTTTTACTAACAAACAGGGAGGCAAAGCATCTACAGTAATGGGATGACTTGCATCGCACTGGCTTGGGTTTTACTGTATCTTTTTGCATCGGTCATTTATTATTACGTACTCATTTCACCAGCCTGCAGTCCACGCACTCCTCAGTGTACTGTAAAAAAATAAAAAAATACAGTACTGTACTGTAGAAAAATAAAAAAATAAAAATTCCCTGCAATCCACTACCTTAATTTGGAAATGTCAAACCTTAAATTTTGCAAAAAAAATCTTGCTCCAAAGTAGGCTCTTTTCTCTGTCGATCGCCGTTCATGCGTCACTCTTTGGGCATTTTTCTTAAGGTGGGGCGACTGGCCATGTTGTCAGCCAATAGCAAATCGTCGAAGTTACCTGTTTGGGATGCATTGATCACTCGGAGTTCGAAATTCCCCAAATTTGGCATTTTCTGAGATTGAAGTGTGTGACCCCTGAGTGACCGCTGAATTTTTCAAAAGTGATCGTAGCGCTTTGGGGGTTTAAGCTTTTTTGTTGCAAATTTTGCGTTGAATTCTATGCGGCTATTTTTGAACGGGGTCTACCATGCAGACGTCCAGATGAATGCAAAATAGTACAAATAGAGGGTTTTCGGAATTTTCGACAGTCCAAATCAAAAAAATCGGGTTGGTTCGTCTTGGGCACTGGTGGGCTACTACTACAGTAGTACAGTACAGTATTACAGTACAGTACAGTACTGTACTGTAGTGTAGTTTATTGTATTATGATATATCATCACGATTACAGTACATAGTAACGAACTCACGAGGCATGTTCCATTGGCGGGCAAGTACAGTACTGTACAGTAGGCTGTAAAAAAATTCTGGAAGCACATCAAGCCGGCGAAACCTGAAAAACACGTTTTTGTTGTTGGGTGTTGTTTTAAAGGTGAATGTGTAGTACGTTTTTATGCAGTGTAGCGCGTTCTTATTTTTTCAAACATTGAAATGATACAGTATCATAGCGCACGTCAACAAGTTCTGTGTACTGAGATCGAAACATGAACGAATCAAGCGCTTTATTTGTGCGTACAGTCTACAGTATTATAAAATTCCAACAAAAAGGATTAAAATCGTGCTTTCGTGCATTTCTCGTGCTTTTGCCGAAATGTTGACTGATTTTTTTTCACGCATGCTTGCGGAAACTCAAGTTCGTGAATGTGTGCAAGCAAGCAGGAGGCAGCAGAGTCGACGAGCCAGCATCATGTCTGCCAATGATGTGCCAAACCAAAATCGAAAAAACGAGAGGTCTTAGAATCATTGCACGCCAAACATATACAGTAACTGAAGTATCTTCAAAAACAGGTGCTTTACCGTGCCACGTTTGGCTTCTGATTTAGTTGAGGCGATTCGCGCGTCAATACTGTACGTTGGGCCTTTGTAGCAGAACGTATGCGATTAGATGGTGGCGATTTTGCTCCCCTTTATCCCCTTTTACAGTATTATGTACGTACAGTATCTGAACTTGCTCATATAATGAACTCGCTCAATGCTCCGACGGTGTCAATTTTTTTTTGGCAAATCGGATCATTCAGTCTTGAGAAATCTCGAGAATTGGGCTTGCTACTGTAGTAAAACCCCAGAGCCAAAATACAGAATATCATAAAAAAGAAAATGATCTCGAAGTTCCGGTAGCCAAGTGATTGCATGTAGCAGAAATTGCGTGGAGAGAGAGTGTGTGCAATGTGGCGAGTCGTTCTCCGCCTAAAAATTAAAAATTAAAGGGCCACGCTTTTGTTTGGTGATCCGATGGGCGACACGAAACACTTTTTTGGCGTATCATATTTTCCGCCCCTTTTTTTTTTTTTTTTTTTTTTTTTTTTTTTTTTTTTTTTTTTGGCGGCAAACCTTTTTATCAAAACAATGGTCCCTTTTCCTTTCACTTATCCTGCTTTTCCTTTGTTCGTGATCTTGTTAGTCGACAAGAATGCTTTTTCCTCCAGAAATTCTCGATCTTATTTGTGAATGTCTTCGCGTCAAGGACCTTCTCACGGCGCGCCTCGTCAACACGACCATGCGCGATATTGCCACGCGACTGGTTGCCCGTCATGCTGACATTGTTTTCGATAACAACGAGAAATTGCGCCTCTTTTTGGATCACTTTGAATCGCCCGGCATATCGCCCCCACCTTTTCAGCGCGTCATCTTCGATTGCCCGGCGAAACCCTCCATGTTCTTGCGACTTTGTCGCGCGCTTCCAAGCTGCCACTCGCTGAACTTCTTGCCATGTCTGAAGGTTTTTCACTACGAGTCATTTGGAAACTTGGACGAGAGCCCCATCACGGATGTTGCTCTTTTGCCTCGGCAATTGACACATTTGACGCTTGGCGACATTCAACGTGGTGGCGACCTCAATGTCTTTGAAAAGATTCTGGATCATCTTCCAGCGTTGGAATCGCTCAATGCTCACTTTTTGCGCGGAAGAATGGACGGTCAACATCTTGTGCAATACACGCAAGACCGCGGGACGCCCTCGCGCTTGCGCAGGTTGAGACAATTGCAAATGACTATCGACGATTATGGTGACGGTGACCCTCTCTTTCCTTTTGTCTTGCTGGTCTATCTGCTGACATCGCTTCGGCTCGACAAACTCATTGTCACGGTTTGCTACGCTGACAGGCAAAGAGATTTACACTCGCAGATCCTGCCCCCAGTTTCGGCCTCCTTGGTCATGGCTCTGCCAGCCAATCTCAGTTTTGAATTGAATGGTGTCTACAGATATTACCTTGACCCTGAAGAGCATGATCTTCTCGATCCGTGGTTTTCCAACCTGTCCTTGGAAGGCAGCATCAAGAATTTGACAATGGACCCGCCAATCTTGCGCCCTTTGCTCAAATTTTGGCCCCTGTCCAATGTGCATGCGATCAATGCTCAAGGTGATGGTTTTGATGAAATTGACGAAGACTGGTGCAACATGCTGGTGCCTTTGATGGAACGCGCGCCACTTCTTACCAAGTTGACGCTGTATGAAGAAATTTTTGAAAAAGATACATTTGTGGAATGGGAGCGTGAGCACAAAAGCTTCGTGTTGGAACGGTTGGACGTGTTCCAGCTACAATCCGACCGCCTCTCCAGTTTGGAACGTCTGGCTCTGGCGTGCCCAAAGCTGAGCCATGTTTCTATCAGCTTCCTCTACACTGTCAAGGTGCCCTACATACCAGTTTCGATAGAAAACACATTGATGCAGCCTATGTTATTGCTATTTGCCATGACGGCACTGTGGGTGTCGCTCCCTGTTCACGGCCTGGTTCTACAATACGAGCTCCACGGCGGCGACAACAACATGCTGCACCTTGTTCTGGAAAACACGCAACCCGGCCAGCCACGACTCAAGGCTTTTATCTATGCCGAGCCAGATCTAATCGAGCCATTGCCGTCCATTGTAGCCCAATGGCTCGAAAAGCAGATTTGGCGCTGGGTTGACGCTCGCCTGCAAGACAATACAGCCCCGCTTGCTGCTCCTGACACGTTCCCGTCAGAGCTGGCCGAAGATGCCTGGAATCACATCAACGATGGCAAAGTGGCCATTGTCTCTTGCAAATCTTTGTCCAATTTAAAATCATTGTGATTAGCCTCTTTTGTCCTACTGTATTTTATTTCCAAAAATAATAAATTCCGTTTGTACAAATGGTGTCTTCCAATGGATTGAGCGCAACGTGACGCGTCTGCGTGATATGCCGCGCCATTTTATCTAAGTTGCACGGTGTGCATGGCCAATCGTTTATGCTTCATCCCCGTGTTCCCAAACCATGGGCCATAAAATCGCGCGTCGTGCATAAAACAAAAGCATCGAAAAAAAAAATGCCCTGTTTTATGCGAAATTGAGCCGCAAATGACTCGTACGCCATCTGAGGTCTCTTTTTACTTTCTCTTGGGTCGCGTGTCATTGCAGATGAAGAATTTTGGTAAAAAAACAAGGTCGTTTATTTTTTTTCGTATATTTACAATGTATGTCTAGTAGTTTTCCCAGCCCTATTTCGAGTAAAAAAAAGTATGAGACAGCTGTGTCTTTCATTTGCGTTGTTGTTACGTACAACTTGATCAAGCTTGTCGACCTTGCGCATGACCTCGCCCTCCATTTTGACCATGTACTCATCCATCTGCTCAAGGACGCCCGGAACAAAGGCACCGATGATGCGGATGGCGAGCAGGGCAGCATTGGTGCTGTTGTTGATGGCGACGGTGGCCACAGGGACGCCGCGCTATGCAAAATAGAAAAAACGGGGTCAATTGGCTTTTTTTTTTTCTGCATGAGGAAACTTACGGGCATTTGGACGATGCTGTGAAGCGAATCGACGCCGTCGAGGGAGCTACCCTTGACGGGGACGCCAATGACGGGGAGCGGTGTCATGGCGGCGACCATGCCTGGCAGATGGGCGGCGCCACCTGCGCCCGCGATGATGGCCTTGATGCCACGCTGAGCGGCGGATTTGGCGTACTCGACCATGCGCAGGGGGGTGCGATGGGCCGAGACAATGGAAAGTTCAAAGGGAATGCCGAAATCTTTAAGGATTTGCGCGCCGATCTTCATGACAGGCAAGTCCGAATCGGAGCCCATGATGATGCCGACCAGGGGTTGCAACGACAAGGGGCGTTCGACGCCAGGCTCAATGGCATGCAGGATGGGTTTGATGCGCTGCTGGACTTGGAGCATGGATTCGCCAACCACCGTGATGTGGCCCATTTTGCGGCCTGCGCGGCAACCCTTTTTGCCGTAAAGATGGATGGTGGCACCGTCCACGAGCAGAGCTTCGTGGCAAGGGCGATAGCATTCTTCCATGCTGTCGGATTCGCCGAGGATATTGACCATGATCGATGCGGGCACCTTCATAGCCGTCGATCCGAGGGGCATGTCCAAGATGGCACGCATGTGGTTCTCGAATTGCGACGTGTCGCAAGCCTCGATCGTGTAATGGCCCGAATTGTGCGGGCGGGGGGCAATCTCATTGAGCAAGATCTGGCCATCTTCCAGCACAAACATCTCCACACCAAAGATACCCGCGCCGGGGAACGCCTTGATCGCGTTTTCAGCCACCTTTTGCGCACGCGCTTGCACGGCTCCATCCACTTGCGCGGGGGCAATCACCAAATGGCAGATGCTGTTCTTGTGGATCGTCTCCACAACAGGATAACAACGCACCTCACCATTCGCACGACGCACCACCATCACCGCCAATTCCTTGGTGAATGGCGCCCACTTTTCGGCATACAAGGGCGTCTTGCTGAGCGCCTGCATGGCCGCAGAAATGTCATTGGCGCTCTTGACAACGTAATTGCCCTTGCCATCATAAGCCATCGTCTTGGATTTCAGCATAAACGGATACCCAAACGCGTCGCCCGCCGCCTTGACCGCAGCCTCGTCGGGGCAATCCATGAATTCAGCAACAGGCACTCCACGCGCCACCAAAAATTGCTTTTGCGCATACTTGTCTTGGATCGTCGTGATCGTCTGCGCAGAAGGATGCACCTTTTTGCCCTGCGCCTCCAATTCAGCAAGCACAGACGCATTCACGTGCTCAATCTCCACCGTCAGCACGTCCACCTGCGACGCAAGCTCACGGATCTTGTCTGCATCGTTGAAAGCACCCGCAAGGTGCGCCTGCGTCGACTCGATCTGCTTGGCTGGCGCATCAGACGGCGCATCGAGGATCACCACCTGCAAATTCAAGCGAGACGCAGCCTCCACCATCATACGACCGAGCTGGCCACCTAAAGAAAACATCAAAATAAGCGCAAATTTTAGACAAAACACGCCATTTACCTCCAAGAATACCGACTTTTTGGTCGTTCATTGTTCTGTTGTGTTAAACAATTCAAGAAGAGGAAGAAAAAAAAAAAAAAAAAAAGAAAGCCCCACCTTTTTTGAGCTCCCATTTTTGGATTTTTTGACGGCGGATTTTGAAACCAAAGCCTGTTTTTTGATCTTGATCTCGAACAATCACCTGTGCCACCAATGCCCGCAAGCTGGCTCTTTCCTTTTTTTTTTTTTTTTTTTTTTTGATGGAGAGTGTCTTTCCACCATCAATGCACGGATTGCACGGATTGCACGGCAAATTGTAAAAAAAAAAAACAACCTTGATCGCGATTTCTCCACAACTACCCAATCGATCCCCACATATTTACACAGCATGCGATTGGTCAACGCGCGAAGGATCTGCAGGGAGTTTGACGCGATTCAGACAACGAAGCAACGACAAAATATTCCAAAAATGAGCCAATTTGCAATTGCTGGTGTTCTGGTGATTCTACATTCGTCAAATATGAATCATTGTGTTCGCTGTACTCGTGGATAGCTATTCATAAGACACCTCACTCTCAAAAAAATTGTCATGGAAGGAGATGAAACAAAATATGGTCGTCGCAAGAGCGTATTAGCCCACCTGTCAAAAAAATTGAACCAAAGGGTCAACGGGAAACCTTGGAGATATTGAGTAGCAGTCAAGCTCCGGCTGGTTTAAATTTGGGATCATTTGAGCAAGAATTTCTCGAGATGCTCTATAAACATACGTTTTTACCGATATTTCGGCATTAACTCGCCATCCACACTACATTGCAGCCCCGAAACGCGTCGCAAAGTCACGCGCCATGCCAGAAACACCAAGTGGGATATCCTTACTGGCGGCCGACAGTCACTGGGGGCGCGCAACAAGCAAATCAAAATTTAGCCATGGCAAGCCCTTGAACCAAAGAATGCAAAAATAGTTCCCCTGAAATCCGGCAAACTTGCACACAAGGATAGCCTCGTGGGGAAAACGAACAATCGTGTAAAAAATGAGCGATCTATAAGCCCGGTGACGAGCAATGGGCGATTTTGGATTTTATTTTGCAGGCGAATCAAATCAGATCAACGTGCCTAGGACCCGCGCCGACGCGTCCATTAGAAAGAGATGCTCCAGGTTCATGAATTTGAGGCAAAAAATCGAGCAGAAATAACCAAGCTGACGCGCTTTTCTGACGCGTCAAAAATCATAATAATATTTGCCCCGCGACATCGATCGGCTGCCGTGCCATTCTCGCAGGATTGCGATGCTCGCCGCTATGTCATCCAAATGAATATGAAAAAAAAATGAGTGCCATCGCTTTCTAAACCATTGATTGCTTTCTGATGATTACCTTGACACGTCAAAAGAATTCCAGCATCTCGATCGTTTCGAGCGACTCGTTGCGCCCGCAGACATTTGCCTTGGCCAGTCGCCGGAAGAACCAGACATGGCCATTGCTGTATGGCGACATGCGCCACATGCATGAATTCTTGGGATGATTTGAACATTGCAGACTGCTGGCTGTTGCATGACCATGGCCACGACAGCTTGCGCAGCTTTAGTCGTCTAAAACAATTTCCCAATTGAAGAATTTCCGAGTGAGATTCACTTTTGCCTTTTTGAATACACGAATTCTTACCGCGCAAGCTGGCGTGCACAAACAGGACACGCGCATGCTGGATCAGAGCGCGATCCGCTTTGGCGTACCTCTCGAGCATCGCCTTCACCATTGCGTGCGCCGCAAATGCGCCCTTGACGTGGCCCTTGGCATGCCTCGTCAAGTCGCGAGTACCCAGCTGGGCCAAATGCCTCCAAAAGCAATATATCGAGGCCGTCAGCCTTGATGGGGCCATCGGCCAGGTACGGACTGCCGCCGTTGGCTGCATCCAGGCAGACTTCGCCGTTTCGCCACGCGAAATTGGCGCCCTGAGCGACCTTGGCGACGTTGTGGAGCATCGGCCAGAGTGTACCGACGCAATACTCGGACTCGGCAATGCGTGGGTCCACGGGAGCAGCTTGGCAAAGGATACCCTCCGACCTAAAATAAAAAATAAAAAAATAAAAATAAAAATAAAAATAAAAATAAAAATAAAAATAAAAATAAAAATAAAAATAAAAATAAAAATAAAAATAAAAATAAAAATAAAAATAAAAATAAAAATAAAAATAAAAATAAAAATAAAAATAAAAATAAAAATAAAAATAAAAATAAAAATAAAAATAAAAATAAAAATAAAAATAAAAATAAAAATAAAAATAAAAATAAAAATAAAAATAAAAATAAAAATAAAAATAAAAATAAAAATAAAAATAAAAATAAAAATAAAAATAAAAATAAAAATAAAAATAAAAATAAAAATAAAAAAGGATTGTCCGCGACGCGCTCTTTTTTTTCTCTTTTTTTCCATTATCTTACGAATTGCACAGACTTCGTGCAGCTTTGGCCAAAGGTCTTCATGTCTCGAGTGGCAGAAATGCGGCAGATTGGAGAGAATGCACGAGGCCTTGGTCATAGATGGCCACCGGGAACCCGGGACGCGTCGCAGGTCCACGGCAGCTTGCAGAATGCCGCGCGATGACAGCCTAAAAAATAAAAAATAAAAAGAGGCGGAAACAGAGGTCAATTTCAACGCATGGCCTAAAAAGCAAAAAAAAAAAAAAAAAAAAAAAAGTCCACGTTACGGGCATGGGATCGTTTGGCCCAGGAACGCCAGCTCTTGTCGCGCTCGCTTCGTAGTGTTTTATCAAAAACACGTGAGCAATGCCGCTGAACGAGAAAAAATGCTTTACCAACTGCTCGTCGGGTAAAAGGCTGCTTGCGCGGTCGTCGCCGTCGCCAGGCACAATTGTGGCGCTGTCGTCGTGGCGTGGGCGATTAATCACTGCTTGGGACCTTTTTTATTACCTCAGTCAGCCAATTGGGACGTTTGTCCTGTATATTTAGAGCAAAAAAGTGAGCACTAGCCATATTTGCTCGTCTGCAACCAGTGCATTTATTCGTCTAGCTTACGCTCTTGGCGGAATCTTGTCCGGTTCGCGCTCATTTCGGCGGTGTATTCTTGCTCTAGAAAAACAAGAAGGTGAAAGAGGAGTTCCAAAGCGCGAGCGTGTTTTTTTTTTTTTTTTTGTCGCCGATTTGAATGTCCGCAGGCGAAAATAAACAGAAAAACGCCTCCAGCGGTTTCTTTTTCTTTTTTTTTTCTCACACTCGAGACGTGACAAAAGTCTGGCTCACTTTTAGCCGGGGGTTAGCATCTGTAGTGTGCATCCCTTACCACGAGGGTCACAATCTGATGGGGGTCTGCTTGTCTTGCGGCTAAAAGCTTAGCAAGACAATACTGCTCGAGTGTAAATGGGCAGGGCCTGGAGTTCCGTCACTGGAGAGGCTTGACCATGAGCTTGGCTGTCTGGCAACTGATGGCGACAAAGCGCTCGTGCGTCAATATTGTTCCTGCCCTACTCTTTATTTTTTTTTTATTTTTTTTAGGGAGAGAGAGGGAGCGACACACCTCGAGACGTGGTGAAAGCCTGGCTTGCCGGGAAACATGCCTGAGAAGCTTCCCCTTTGGACGGGGGTAGTGTCTTTTGGTACCTGCTTGATCTGCGAGCCAAAAAGCTCAGTGGATTAATATTTCTCGGGGTGTGCGCGCGCGTGCGTATGTGTGTGGGCAAGGAACGAGCAAAGTCTGGCTTGCTGGGCAACCGCCTTGGCCGCGTGATCCTCCAATATGAATGGGTGTCGCGTCTTGGGTGCTCGAATGATCCTTTAGCTAGGCTGTCAGGTTGAATGTTAGCGATAAACCTCTGTGAAACCCGCAGATCGCTCCAAAGATTATTGCAGTGTTTGCCTGTCCTCTTTCTCTCTCTCTTCTCTTTAAATTTTCTCAATATCTCAACTGAAAAATGAAAAATACTCAGCTTGAAGCTGCCATTGAGCCTCCAATGGCCTAAAAAGTTGCTGTATCGCTTCTGTGTCTCGTGCGTTTTGTTGCAAATTCTGCGCTGAATGCGATGCAGCTATTTTTGAGCGGGATCCACCAAGCAGATGGCGAGATGAATGCAAAAAAAGGACAAATCCAACGTTTTTCGCGTTTTCGTGTTCAAAAAAAATCGAGTGGGCTTGGCCTGAACACTGGGCCACGGTCTAGGCTATGATGCGATTTTCACTGGCGGGCAGGCAGGCTGTAAAAGAGATTCTGGAGGCACAGCCGGCCGTCAAAATAGGAAAAACACGCTCTTTGGTTTTCAAAGGTCAATGTGTATGTTTTTGTGCTGTGTGTCGCGATGCTTCAGGCAATGAAATGATAGCACGCGTCAGTTCTGTCCTCTGAGATGAAATACGGGCGGATCAAACGCATCATTTGCGTGCAAAATCCAAAACGGATGAAAATCGTGCTTTTGTGCATTTTCGCGGGCACTGGCTGAAATACTGATGAGTGATTTTTTCATGGTTGCGGATGCTAAAATTTTGTGAATACGGTATCATATGGGCAGGCAGGCAGAGTCGAGCCAGCATGTCTGCCAAACCAAAATTGAAAAATTCAAGTTATCAAAGTCAATGCACATCAAGTTGCCGACCTTTCAACGCGATCCCTTCAAAATACAAGTGATTTTACCGCGTTTGGTCGCTGATTTATTTGAAGTGACACGCGCGTCGTCGATGCGTCGGGCCATTGCCGCCGTAGTACGTGACCAAATGCTCATGACTTTACCCGTTTTACGTCTAGGAAACTGGTGCCTCATCAGAAACTGGCTCATTTGGTCCCAAATTTGGACCAGTTGATGATATGATAGACCCAATTCTCCAGCGGTGTTAATTTTTTTCGCGCATCGGATCACTTAGTCTCGACTCTCGAGAAATCTCGAGATTCGTGTTTGCTAGTGATGAAAGCAATAACCAAAACGGCTTTTATTGTATCCACGGCTGAATCATTCCAAAAAAACCGCCACGTTGACACTACCCTCACACCGGACACATTAGAAAATGCATGAATTTCGAAAATTGACATTGCGCGCCAACCAGTGGGCGCAGAGTCCTAAGAGCGGGCTTAATTGAACGGGAAGACGCGAATTCATCGCATGGTGCGCATGCCCCTTGCAATGTGAATGATTGTAGCCCGATGAAAATTGGAAGCGTATTGATTTTAAAAAAAACAGCGATTGTTTTCCCATCCGCTGGCGTTAATGCGGACGAAACAAGTTGACTCGGATCGCGACACACATGAGCCACGTAATTTAATTACAATGCATATGTCGTTGATGGGCTGATTCGCAAGAGATCTGCGTTTTGAAGCAATGTGCGCATTTTGGCCGGGGTTTAAAGATAGAAAAGGGGCCTCGTCGTTCCTCGTGCTGCACCCCGCACCTCTTTCTTTCTTCGTCATGGGTCGCGTTTCTTTAAAGGACCGTATTAAGCAGGACTTGCATATCGATGTGGCCTTTCCCTTTGTTGCTGCGGGTCACGCCGATGAGGCGACGGCATGTTGCGTGGTATGGCTTTCAAAAGGAAGAATGGGCAAGGCTCATGTCTTTTTTTTTTTTTTTTTTGTTCAGGTGGACACGGACTGGCTAGACACGGTACAACGCGGCGTCACGGACGACTCAGGCTTTGTCTTGGTGCATACGCCGTCCTTCATGCGCTACACGACAGGCGAAGTGCCTCAAAAGCAAGCGCCCACCGCCAATATCCTCGTCACCGCGTTGCCAAAGACGGACGACGCGCTTGCTAGGTAAAACCGATACAGAGCGCTTCCTTTTTTGATTTTACAAGCGTTTTTTTTTTTTTTTTTTGCCTAGCCTTGCTCTCTATCGTCAGACAATGCCAGATCAGCAGCATCCTACCTCCAAGACGGCACACATCCATTGGCCACTTACCACCTATTTGCATGACCTGATCGAGGGCAAGGATGAGCAAGAATTGCCCCTGACCGACGTTTTTAGCGGCTTCGACTCTGTATTTGATGGCCAAGAATTGACTCCCGAGGAGCGAGCACAGGTAAGAGGGACAAAAAAAAAAAAAAAACAAAAGACGAAAGACATTCATTTTTTTTTTTTTAGATGTTCATATCGAGGATTCATGCGATGCTTTGGCCGCAGAGCCCAGTGTATCGAGTAGTAAAGAGCGACGCGCCCGATGACCAGCAGCGGCGCCAGCTGATTCTGCAGCCAATCAGCACGCGAGACGATGCGCACTCCGATGACAATGACGATGTGCACGTCAGCAATGCCAATTTGCTCGACGTGTTTGCGATTGTCGACGCGCCCTCCGCCTACTATTTGCTCTCATCGTATCACGGCACCACACTGCAAGATCTCATCAAGTACAACCCAGGCATCTTGCACTCAAATCTCAAAAAGGGCTTCATCATCTATCAACTCCTCCGCATTCTCGCCAGCCTCCACCACCGTGGCATCGTCCATGGCTCCCTCAAGACATCAGACATCTTTGTCAACGAAAACATGTGGATTCAGGTTGCAGGGTTGCAATATTCGTCATCTTCCAAGGCAAAAGGTAAAAAAAAAAAAAGAAAGAGAGAGAGAGAGAAAGCAAAAAGCAGTCGGATTGATCGCGTTTTCATAGTGCCAACGGACACCAAGGAGCGCTACAGCATTGGCACGATGTCTATGCCCAAGACGATCCAACAGGAGCCCTTGGTCATGCAATGGGTCCGTGGTGAAATCTCCAATTATTCGTATTTGATGATTCTCAATGCCCTGGCAGGTAAAGTTGTGGTCCTTTTACTCGCTCACTGGGTGCCAACTTGCATTTTTCGCTTCTCTGTACAGGTCGACGGGAAGGCGATCCCAATTTTCATCCAATTCTGCCATGGGTCACCGATTTTTCGGGCGATACCATTGAAGATGGCTGGCGCGACTTTACAAAGACCAAGTTCCGTATGAACAAAGGTAGCGCGTAAAAAAAAAAAAAGCAACTTGAGCCTCCTCAATCATGACTTTTTTTTCTCACCAGGCGACGAACAACTCGATTTTACCTTTGACGGGCCGATGCCACACCACATCACCGACATTCTCTCGGATATCACCTATTACGTATACCTCGCTCGCCGGACGCCAATTGCTGCAAGTGTTTAAAAGAGAGAAAAAGACGCGGTGGCACAGCACTAACGTCTTTTTTTGTGCATTTTTTTATTTTTTGCGAAATTGCGAATAGGTGCTCTGCCAATTCGTGCGATCCAAATATGAGCCCAATGAATATCCCTCGTCCATGGAGCGCCTGTATCATTGGACCCCAGATGAATGCATACCCGAGTTTTACACAGGTACAAAAGGAAGAAAAAGGAGATTCAAAAGGCAAAGACAGCTCACACATGCTCCCCCCCGCCAATTGGCTGCTGTAGACCCATCCATCTTCAAGTCTATTCACGACGACATGCCTGACCTGCAGCTGCCTCGGTGGGCAGCTAGTCCAGAGGACTTTGTCGCGCAACATGCCAAAGCGCTCGAAAGCGAGTTTGTGTCGAGCCACCTGCACCATTGGATCGATTTGACGTTTGGCAAGCATTTGACCGGCAAGGAGGGCATCGAATCCAAGAATGTTGCACTGCCGCTGCTTGCTGGGCAAAATACTTTTATGAAACACGGCATTGTCCAACTTTTCCAGGCAAATCATCCTCAGCGTGGCTGTAATTGGAACAAGTCGAGAAGGTATGATACGACAATAGGAAAGCGAGAGAAAAGACGACACGACGCCACGGACACAGAAATTGACGCGTATTTTTTTTTTTTCCTATTTTTCTCTTTTTTCATTTTTTTTCAGACAATTTGATCACCAGCACCACCAGGACATCGTGCCGAATCTTGTGACGATGGAGACGTCAAGCAGCGAGCAATCGTCGAGCACGACGCCGCAGCGCACGTTGCGTGCCAATAACAATTTGTCGCCTTTGCCAGCGATTGCCAAGAGCATTGTGGATAGCCCGCCCAGCATGACAGTCGGCACAACGCGCGATCACGCCATCTCTGTCCATTCGACCGCGTCATCGTCACTCGACACGTCGTCGCTATCCACACACACCAAAAACATGTCCATGGACGCCTCATCTTCCATCGCCAATGCCAATGCCAATGCCACTCCAGCTATAGGCACGTCGCACCATGCGGCGTCCTTGTCGTCGTCGCTGCGCTCCGACCCAATCCGATTGCCCACGGACATGCCAGACGATTATTTTACCGAGAATCTCAATCATTATGAACAAACCATGAATTTCGCCGCGTCGTATCGCGGAGACATGGAAGGCGCAGGCGCAACCGACGCCGATGCGCTGCCTACGCACGCGTTCTTGCCGCCAAACACTGCGCGTTACAACATCGATCCCGACAGCCACACACCTCTGCCAACAAACAAGTTTTCGATGGAAACAGCACACGATATGCATTCGCTCGGCGTCGTCATGCAAGAACTCTTGCTGTGCAGACACACACAGAGCAAATTGACCTTCAATGGCGATCATGCCGCCATCGAGGCCTATGGCGACGATTGGATCGTCGACGCCAATCATGAATTCTTTGCCGATCACATTTCTGCTGATCAGACAAGCGTACATTTGCCCTCTCCCTCCCTTGTTTTTTGAATCACACGTGTGCTCATCTTTTTTTTTTTTTTTTTTTTTTTTTTTTTTTTTTTTTTTTTTTTGCAGATTTCGCCGGATGTCCAAGGCGTGATCGACGCGCTCCAGTCGCCGCAATGGTATGAACGGCCCACGGCCAAGTCAATTCTACTTGCATCCTTCTCGTCCACAACATTGCAGCACCCGCGCTTTTCGCTGCCTCTAGACTCGTGCATACCTGACATGTACGAGTTCCAGGCCGCTTTTTATCAGGCGTAAGAACCTTGTCGACGCGCGTATGACACCATTTTACATTCATTTCCTTGTAGTGAGTGGTCTCGACGCCTTTATCTGGCCGACAAGTGGATTGATCGCATCTGCGACATGGATGGCGAGGTAACCCACAAAAAAAGGGGCGTGGGACCACACTAAATGTCATTTTTTTTATCTCATTTAGTCGTTTATGCTTATTTTGCCGAGTTTTGTACAATTGTTCAGCCGCCCCGAGACGCGCATTGGGTCCATTGGTCTATTCTCCAAGCTGGCTTATCGCTTGGGCATTGACAATACACGCAAGCACCTGCTCAAGCCGATCATTGCCATGTTTGAGGTAAAATTTTGCCAATTGCGCTGCACCAGCCTTGGAAACTGACACGCTTTTATTTTTTTATATTCATAGACACTCCGCCCGCAGATTCCAAAGGTGCTGTTTGATGCCAAGGTGATCAAGGACTTTGTCCATGGGCTTGGAATCCCATTGTTTTTGCAACAATTGCTTCCGTGCTACATTGAGGCTCTGGCGATCGATGACGCGTCGATACAAAGGGACGGCACGGCGGGTGGCACATTGGAGGGCACTGTGGGTGCATTGTCGCCCAAGCCAATGGCCACACTTGCGGCCAATTCGTTGCTACACATCTGCCAGCTACTTGGCCCAATATTGACATCCAAGCACATCATCCGGCAATTGGTCAAGCTGCTTTTCCGCGACGATTCTGCACGGCCTGTGCTGATGCGCGTCGTTGTCAGCGTCATTGGCAATCTTTTTGGCGACACATTCACGGCCGTCCAGCACACATACCTAATCTCCTTGCTGGAATTGCCCAGCGCGTCGCGCCCTCTGACCGAGCGCCAAGGCCGCGTCAATGAGGTGCTCCTGACGTTGCTTTCCGAGTTGCTTCCCCTCATGTCTGCACCCACCATCTTGAACGAGCTTCGATCAGGGTTCATGGCCACGCTTTATAAGTTGCTGGATCCTGCGCACGCCATTGACGCTCCAACCGCCGCAATGACCCCATTACAGCTCACCCTCAGCATGAACACCATTCAATACCTCTTGCGCCTTGCCGATCGCATCCCGCTCGTCGATTGGGAGGCATTGGTAATGAGAAAAACGAGTGAAAATAGCCAAATGTCTTATATTTTTTTTATGTGCAGGTGATCCCGACGCTCCGCAAATACTTTTCGGGGTTCACATCGACCATGGCGATCGTCGACGATGGACAGACAGGCGCCATGGACCCTCAAAAGGTGTATCAGGTAGGAAAAGCGCGAAAAAAAGCACGATTTTGGCTCATTTCTTGTTTTTACGCAGATGATGTATGCCTATTCGAAGCTGTGCGAGATCATTGGCAAATCTACCATGCACAGACTCATTCCAACAAGGCAAGAAGTATTGGACATTTAAGCGATTGGGCTCTGATTAACGCGCTTTTTTCACATTTTACAGTGCTGCCATCGAAAAGATGATGTACGAGGAGTTTGCGATGGAACTGTCGCCTGTATCGTCCGTGGATTCGTCGTCCGACACGGCTAGTAAGACGGCGCGACTGACCGTTGCAGAGCCAGTGCTTGCCTCAGGATCCAATTCCATCAAATCGAAGCGCTCGATATCAAGCTTTGCCGACGAAACGGCGCTACCACCACCTCTGCTACTGGACGCGTCGCGTTTGCATGCGTGTGCCACAAAAGATCTGCTCGTCTTCAGCCCCATCGCGTCCGCGCTGCCACCGCTCCAAAAGCCGCCATTGGGGACCAGCATTGAGCCAATCGCGAGTGACGCGGCTTCCCACGTGCCCACGGCAGCCAAGTCGCCTGAAAAGGACAGCCCATCCAACAAGAACAAGTTGTCGTCCAGCGTGTTTCCTTGGAAAACAAAGTGGAAGCCGTCCGTGGAAGACAAAAAGTAAGCTGTCTCTCTTTTTTTTTTCTCTCTTTTTTAACGACCAAGCGCTATCTCACTTGCTGATCATGGTTGTGTAGCAATTGGAATCGCTTCTTGTCCACCAACTCTGGTAAGAAAAAAAACGCGTTTTTCATTGAAATGACTTGAATCCCTCATCTTTTTCCATTTTCATCGATAGAGGAAATGTCCAAGTCGATGCAATTCTCTTTCAATGATCTCAAGCTGCGTGGCTTTGCTGGTACGAGTGCCATTGAGGCGCGTAAAATGAACAAAAAAAGGGGGGCTGACGCGTGTCTTTTTTTTTAATACGCACAGGCCATACGTCGGCCGTCAAGTCGTTTGCCGTGAACGAGGCGGTCAAATTGTTTGCCTCCGGGTCCAAGGACAAGACGGTCAAGCTGTGGTCGCTGAATGTGCACGAGGGCATTGAGAATTGGGAGATGGAGCCTTATTCCGAAGCGCTACTGACATACACGGGCCATCGCCGCGGACCCATCCATGACCTCCACTTTTTGTCCACTGACCTCATTGCCAGCTGCGATGGCCAAGTACACGTAAAGGACAAACGCCCAGGTGCAAGCAATTTGGGCGCGTAGCACTTACATTTGCCCAATTTTTTCTCGTTTTATAGCTGTGGCACCCTGAAACAGGAAAACCCATCCATCAATTCATCACGGGTCGTGCGCCAATTGTGAGCGTCAAGCCTTTCCAGCACCACGTAAACATGATTGGTGCGACCGCGGACGGTTATTTGATGTAAAAAAAAAAAAAAAAAAAAAAAAAAAAAAAATCAAATTCGTGGATCTTGCCCTGACTCATACCTTTTTTTTTTTTTGCATTCTCTTAGATTTTTGGACGAGCACAACCAGCAGGTTATGCAGACGTGGAAAGTGAACGCGGGGGTAACCAACGGCTCGATCCGCAACATCGCCATCAATCCCTCAGGCACACGTGTCGCTATTGGCCACTCCAATGGCATGATCTCGTTGCTCGAAACGCGCACCGGTATGCTCGTCGACTGCTGGAAGGGCGGAGATGCCGAGATTTCGCAGGTTAGAAAACAAAAACACGCTTTTGCCTAAATTTTCACTTGACAAATCACTAATTTATTTATTATTATTTTTTTTAGCTGAAATTCTACGCCAACGATGTGCTGGTGACGTGCGCACCTGCGGACCACATGATTTGCTGCTGGAATGTTAATCGGCTCAAGCTGACAAAGACCATCTCGGCGTCGCTCGACGTGCTGTCCATGAACCTCTTCAAGGACGAAATTTTGGCCATCAATGGCAACAATTCCGTGTCGTTTATACCCATCAATGAGGAGGTATGCGGGAAAAATAGAGCAATACACGCTGTTTGCTTACGCATTTGGTTGTTTTTATTGTAGCTTCAATCATACTCGTCCAAATTCAAGTCATCCATTTTCAAGTCGCAAGTGACGGCATTCACTCCTGTTCCTGCAGATCAATTACTTCTCTTTGGGTGCGCAGAGGGCGAAATCTTTTTATATGCATAATAGATTTTGTGTTTTTATTGTTGAATTGATGCTAAGAAAAAAAAAACAAAGAAAACAGACGACGACTGCATCCATGGCTTGTCTAGTGGGGGTTAAAAAAAAGGGAGGGGAGAGATAAAGGGGATCACTTGCGAGCAGGACGGCGACGACCACCAACCCTGGCGCCAGGCACGCTCTGTTCTTGCTGCGCCGCAGATGTTGCCTTTTTGGCGGCCAGTTTGGCGTCTTTTTTCGCTTCCCTCTTGGCATCCTTTTTGGCAGCACGCTTTTTCTGTCGCTCGGTCATGTACTCGTCGCTGCCACGGCTGCCATTGTCCTCATTATCACTGGCGTTGTCATTGTCGTCGTCATTTTCATCCTGGTCGACGGCATCATACGCGGTGTCGTCCTTTTTGCCAAGCACCTTGTACACGAGAGCGCGCGGCCACTTGAAAACAAAGAGATCCATCAAGCGCGGCACGTGGACCCATTCGGTATTGAGATGGATGGGCTCATTGCCGTCCTCGGGGTGCACAATCAGGTAGTGGTCCGACTTGATCTCGCAGCGCATGGCGCGGTGTCCAAGCTCGATGAAACTGGTTCCGAGTGTCGGTGCGCCTTGCGATTTCGGCACATTCAGCGACAAATTACGACGCGCATCGTCCACAAAATGCAAAATACGTTTCTTCTCCTGCTGATAATTGATGCGCTGCGCCAAGTATTGCATCCCGCTCGCAATCAGCGTCACAATCACCGCCACCGTGCCAACACCAGGGCGGAAACGCGCATAATAGTAACCCGTGCCGCGCCAGCGAGGAACACCGTTCTTGTAAAAGAAATTGTATCGCTCACGCTTGCTCTTGTTGCGCAAAATCGATGCCACCTTGCCAAGACGCGCAAACCGCTCCTGTGCCTTGGGATCGTGCTTGTTCTTGTCAGGGCTAAAATCAAAAAAAAAAAAAAAAAAAAACGGCATGAGGGCCTGTTTCAGCGCATTTTCGCCTGTTGGACGCGAAATTTGAGCCCTATTTAGCCCATTGAGTTCTTACTGCAGCTTCAGCGACATCTTGCGATAGGCACGCGCAACATCGCTTTGCGACGCCGACGGCTACATTGTGCGGAATGGATTAAAAGTCGTGTTTTTTGGCGCGCTTTCTCGCCTTTCTTTTCGCTCTTTTGCCTCACCTTCAGGTCCAACCAAGTGTAAAAGTTGGCTTCCTTACCCTCGGCCTTTTCGAGTTCATCCACGAGGTCAAAGATCTCAAAGTCATCTATAAAATCTGATCAATTTTGCTTCATCGCGACGAGCCACCGCGAAAGAGCAAGCCACTCACGTTTATCCCAAGCCTTGACCTTGGGCACCACGACTGACAGCACAAGGAAGAAAAGAAAAGCAAGGTACACGCCTTTGCCTTTCAAAAGCATAGCAAGTGTCGACGAGAAGTAATAAAAAAAAAAAGAGGAAGAAAGGAGCAATTGAGAAAGGGGTTGCTTTCTCGCTCTTTTGAAATGACAGCCAGTCAAATTCCGCCAATGCAGAATTCGCTTTGCCCCTTTTTTTATTGTGCAACCTTGCACCACACACACATGGCAGTTCAATCTCTTTGTACACTGCTGCGTTGATCTGCTACTTGCAGCGAACAAGGGGCAAGACAAAGCATGTAAACAATAAAAGATGCCAATCTTGCGTGCGAATGCTGCGCTAATCACAAAAATTCTGTGTACCGGTATTTTGGCGGCCACACGCTCGTGTCTCCAGTTTTTCTGCCAAAAGACGCAATTCTTTAAAATCTATTCGGTGCTTCATGACAATATCAATCGATCCGTGCTACCGAGACACATTTCCTTCGGCTGAAATGACACGATGTGCCATTGCACCGTAGCATCGAGCATTTACCCTGACTTTAGCTTTTACGCGCATTTTTACGCGCATTTTTTTGTGCGCCTTCCCTGGCTCAGGCCCGTCAAAAGTCACTGCTTGTTTGTGTGAATCGAGCGCGTCACAAAAGAATTGGCTCGTTTCAAATTGTAACTTTTTCATTTTGCTTCGTGGGCCACTGATTTTGACATGAAATGAGTGTCGCTAGGCTCGAATTGTTGCCCGAGTGAGTGCGTACAGTAGGTACAGTATGATATCTTTTTTTTTATTCTTGTCACCCGCGCCAGATTTTCCTAGAGCCGAACGAGTATCATGATGTCTGCTAAACCAAAATCGAAAATACGAGCTTTCAGAGTCATTGCAACAACAAGTCACGTGTAGTACAGTATATCATACTTAACAGTAAAATACGACGATTGCTCATCATCATGTCACGAGCCAGCCCTGTTTCTCGCCAATTCACGCGTCAGCAAGGCCAGCGACACGTGTAACGCGGAGATGGATGCGCTTTTGACGAGTTTTGTTTTAAAAAAAAATGGCGACAAGTTTCCCCTATGATACAGTATTCAGTGGATTCGTTTTCCAACAGGACAAAGAACTGGAATATGGAAAGAACGAGCAAATGCAAAAATACAGATTATTTTATCCCTTCTTTATGAATCTACAATGCAATGATGCTTAAAGCGGAGCTGCCTGCCTAAGTCTCTAGCCACTTGAACGAGCCCATAAGGACGTGTTTGCGTGGCAGTCGCCCCGGTGCAGGAGAGAGCACCGTTAGCTTGTTGGTCATATCATTGACGTCCGATCTAAAACAAAAAAAAGCGTAAATACGAATAAAAAAGGTCACCCCACTACATGCGAGCTGCCAACTGATGCGTGTGCAAGGACACTTACATGTAGATGAAGCCGACAACGTTGCTATCCAAGAGTCGTGCGTCGGGCTTTGCATCGTCCTCAGCATCCAAGATGGCCATGACCGAATGGAGACACATGTCCAGATTGTCGACCTTGACCAGCTCGGTCTCGTTGCTCTGGGACTCCATACCCAGCGGCAGCGCGGACGATGGTGCCACCGCCTCGCCAACGCGCCAGATGTTCAAGTCTGAAAAGTTGATGAGCATCGAGTACGGCGACAGCTCGAGTTTGGGCGTGCCGTAGAAATACTCCTGGATCTTGGTGCGTTGCAGCTGCATCATGTACGCGCGTTCGCGCTCGACAACACCGCCGGATTTGTGCAACTTGACCACCGAAATATCGTTGCGGTCCTTGTAAATGCGCGTCATGTCGCTATACAGCCTCTCGTGGCCAAGCACAATCACCACGTTTACTAGAATCGTCAGAAATGCCGTCAGAAATCGGCGCGGCACCGCGTCACAAAGCGCGTCGCTTTCACGTTTTTCTTGATTTTTTTTTTTTTTTTTACCTGCAAACACATCAACCATGTGCTGGATGATATCGTAGCCGACGTGATCCATCAATCCTGGCGTGTCAATGATGGTGCCGGCAATGCGGCTGTCCGTGTCAGACGCGAGGCGGCGCTGGATCGTGCTGGCGAGCTTGTCGGCCACCAATTTATAGAATTTGACATTGTCGGCCGGGTTCTCGTAGCCAAAATAGTAGGCGAGCGGCACCGCGACGGAGCCAATGGCTGCTGTCGTCGCGGAAGAGCCAAAGCCCTCCTCAATGTCGATTAAGTGGTTGATTGTCGTGGCCGTGATGGCACCAGGCATCGTGATCGAGCCCTATTAAATGAGCAAATCATACAAAACGCATAAGAATCTATACGTTTTCTTTTCGATTTTTCTCACCTCTGCCGTGTCGAGAGAGACATAGATGGGTTTCTCGCCTTGCCGGTATCCGTAGCTCGCGAGGATTTTGCAAAGGGATGTCTTTCCGACGTTTTGAGGCCCGATGACGAGGACGCGTGGGCCCATGTTGACGGTGTCCTTTGCAACGATGCGCAATTGCTGTATGGCCAGATGTGTATTGAGGTAGCTGTTCATGGGCGTCTCGTTGGCCGTGTATTCGACGAGAAAAGTGCCTTGCACGTCAAGCGTGCATCCATGCCACGTGTAAATGGCCGCCTTGCGGCCACTAAAGGTATATTCGACGCCTTGCGCCAATTCCGTGCCAAAGATCTCGGCCGTGCCCTTGACGAGCTAGACGAATAAATAGCGTGAGGCTCGTGTCTCCATAAGCAAAGCAACGCGTGCGCGCCCAGATCTAGTGTAATTTTCTTTTTACCTTGATGGACGCCTTGGCCTCAAAGTCCACTTCAAAGCGAAACTCGCTGTCTGGCTCCAAGTCAATTGAGCGTGCAATAGGCGTCTCGTTCTGGAAAAAGAGTAAAATTTAAAAAAAACGCGTCAGCAGGCAAAAAATATGGCGATCGCAGTGCCATGAAAGACGAAGGCGCGTACCATTTGGAATTGCAGAGGAAAGAAAAAAAAAAGTGGGAAAGCAACGGCAGAGCGGTGTTTTCAGTCTGCCAAAAACCCAAAAAGGGCTGCGGTCTTTTGCCCTTTTGCGAATTGCGGCTCTTTTTCTCTTCTCTTTTTCACTTTTGGATCCTTTTTTTGTCATGTCTGATTACGCTAACCATTTTATCAGGGCCATTGAGGCACATAATGAGGATCGCATTGCCACACTTTTGGAGCTGCGCAACAGAATATCCATCCAGGCCGCGCGACAGGCCGTAAGTTTCTATTAAAAAAGAAAAAGACGCGCGACCTCAATATATTCTTTTTGCCCACTGATGCCTTGTTTTTGCCTTGCTCGTTTGTTGCTAGTCACCTGCACAGGTTCGCAGGGTGATCGACGAAGAACACGCTGAATGGACGGACATTGTCATGAGTCACTTGAGGACCGTCGATGAATACCAGAATCGAAACTATGCTCAGGCCTTTGAGGCGCAAAGGGAGCTCGTCAAGTAAGCAAAAAGAGCAAAATCCAATCCAATCAATAGCGTGCAAGCCTGACATTCACTGTTTTTTTTTTTTTTTTTTACAGATCATTTAATCACAAGATGAACAATTGGGACAAGCGATGCCTCACGCCATTGTACACGGTCCTCAATGACCTGCGACACGTGGCGCAGCTGGTGAGTTTTGAAAAAATCGAGCACGCGCGCGTGTCAAACTCACTTTTTTCGTCGATTAGGCGGACGGCAATCAAAACTGGGCCGACCTGGCCATGCAAGCAAATGAGGAAGAGGATCCTGAGCAAAGCAGATACACTAATTTGAAAGAAGCGGCATCGGCGGTGAGCAAATCCTTCGCACTTTGCATCAATGACCGGTAAAACATATCATTTGCGCTTTCATTCAGCCCCTCAAGCTAATCACTCTCTGTTTTTAGGAGCCCGGAGAGGTCCTCCAAAAAGTGGGGCGTGTACCGCATCAGTGGCATTCTGTTTCGAATCTATTTCAAGGTAAAAACAGGCCATAATACACGAAAAAAAGCTAAAATCATTGCGCGACACGCTCGTTTATTGCAGATCAACCAATTGAACCTGTGCCGAAATGTCATCAAGGGGATTCGCTATGCGGTGCTGCCGCCATTGACGCGATTCCCAAAGGGTGACCAGGTCACCTATGCCTATTATGTCGGTCGTCTTGAGTTTACGGAGGAAAACTTTGATCTGGCCGAGGCCGAGCTCCTCAAGGCGTTCCGCCTTTGCACGATACGCGCCGTGCATAACAAAGAGTAAGTTGGAAGCACCACTGCAGCAATGCATCGAGGGTTGAAAGCGCTGATTTTCATTTTTACAGGCTGATTCTCCAATACCTTGTGCCTGTGCGCCTATTGAGGGGCGTGCTGCCGTCCAACGAGCTGCTGGCGCGATACCCAACGATGCGCGAAACGTATGGCGCCATTGTGGACGCGCTCCGCCACGGCAATGTCAAGGAATTCAGCGATGCGCTAAGCGCATCCGAGGAAACATTGCTGCGCCAGGGAACATACTTCACCGTCGATCGCGCGCGCACCGTGGGTCTGCGCCACCTGTTCCGCCTCGTTCATAAGATCGTCGGCAGCACGAGGGTACCCATCCCACGCTTCAAGGACGCGCTGCAGTTCGTCGGTGTCCAGGCCACCATGGAGGAGACAGAATGGGAATTGGCAACCATGATCTACAATGGCTACATCAAGGGCTACCTCTCCCATGAGCGCCTGATGATCGTCCTCAGCTCAACCGACCCCTTCCCCTTCCCATTGCCAGCACTCACCACTTGAAAAAAAAAAAAGGCCAAAATGGCCAACAAATGGCCATGAAAACGCGAAAAACAGGCAATCAGCCTCTTTTTTTCGTATTCAATGGGATCATTTGCCTGGCCCTCTCACCATCTTGAAAAAGAGCAAAAACGACGAAATCATTAAACATCGACCCATTTGACACACAAAAATAATAAACCAAAGACGTTTCGTATTCAATTGGGCACGGGATCCCATTGAAGTTGTTGAGCCAATCACGAGGGATCGCCCCCCATAAAAAATACAAGCAATCCAGCGGGATGGAATGACCCTTTTTTTCGTTTCTCTCTTTTTTTTCCCTTCATCTCTCTCTTTTTTTTATTTATCGACACATCTCATGAAGCTGTACTCTATTGCTGTCTTGAAGAAGGATACGGCAAAGGCGGCCATTCTTTCCTCACAATATGACCTGTCCAGCTTTGGCTACTTTCAGCGTGGCAGGCAAGTGCAAAAACAGCTGTTTCATGGGGGTTGTCAAGTCTCACCGACTGTTTCTTTCTCTAGTGTCCAGGAATTCATGAACTTTACGGCCGTGACGATCGCCGAACGCACACAGACAGGACAGCGACAAAGTGTAGAAAGCGAAAGTAGGCATTAATGGGACAAAATGTGGCCTCCATGTCGATCAGCAAGACCAATTGATCCATTTTTGCGTTTCCTTTTTTCCAGACAATGTGGGCCACGTGTACGCCCATCCGCAAGGCTTGGCAGGCGTGATCTTCACGGACAAGGAATACCCTTCGCGTGTCGTCTTTTCATTGCTCAACAAGGTGTTGGACGAATTTATTGTCAAATTCCCGCGCGAGCGATGGCAAGGCACCCTGGACTACCCGGAGCTCGCCCAATACATTCAGAAATTCCAGGATCCAAAGCAGGCAGACACCATCATGAAGGTGCAAAACGAATTGGAGGAGACCACCGCCATTTTGGTAAGTCAATTCAATTGCCAATCGAGCAAATGGCAAACGCTACCCTCCCTCTCCCCTTGCTTCCCCACTTCTTCTTTTGCGCAGCAACAATATCCGCTTTTGATTAATCACGTATACTTCCTTTTATAGCACAAGACGATCGATTCCGTGCTCCAGCGCGGCGAAAAGGTAAAAAAGACAGCTCCAAAGGGTGACGCGACGCGTCCTCACATGGATCCATGGCTCATTTTTATTGTCCATTTTTTATAGCTCGATGCGCTCGTTGACCGCTCCGAGGCCCTTTCCAGCCAGTCCAAGATGTTTTACAAGACCGCCAAAAAGACCAATTCGTGCTGCGTCGTGATGTAATGACGTGTGCAATAGACCCTTTCTCCTCCTCTTGATCCTTCCCCCTTTATTTTTTACAACCTAATTAAATCCAAAGTCTGCCAATCGGCTTGTCGCTTTATAATTGTCGTATTCAAGTGATTAAACGCGCGTCTTTGGCAGTGGACCGTGGGGTCGGTGCGAGGGGAATCCACTCTCAATGCAATAAAAATGAATTTCATTTTCGGTAAACGAACAGCATGCCAGAAAAAAAATGCTGCAGTGCCGGTGCAATTGCAATGTTTTCGACAGCCACTTGATCGATGTTCTTTTAATTGCACAGCACGCGACTCACAGAAGATCAAGATCTCTGTTGCACGTTTCAGAAGTTGTTAATTATAGCTTTTGGACGGGTAAAGTATCAAAAAAAATTCCAAAACGCACCAATCTTGATATTTCTGGCGTCCCAGTGATTCGGGCTATGTTAAACTTGGACCTGTTGATCTTTTTGGGCACTGAAAGCATTACATCAAGTTTGAAATTGCACCATCTGTTTATGGTGTCGATGTGATCGAAAAATCGAATCACAGATGTTCTTTTGCAAAAAATCACAAGACTGTACTAACCGAGTACTCAAAAAGAAGTGAAATCAAGAGAGTGTGTGCCTCAAAGATGATTTAAGAATTTAGGACCATCGGGACAAGTCCACGACGAAAAGCTCTTTGAGCGCCTCGTTTTTGCCCAGATTTGCGATGCATCTCGCCAAAAACGCCAATTCAAGATCCGAAACGCGGCCCAACGTGAATCAAAAAGCGAAAAATACGGACTAGGACCGACTCTGCCTCTTGTCACTTGGCATCGGGGCGCGCCACAAGCAAATCAAAATCTAGTCGTGGCGAGCCCCCAAATCCAAAATTGAAATTTTTGGTCTCCAGAATTCCGCCAACTTGCACACAAGCAAGGCCGCATTGCAAAACCAACAAAGCGACAAAAAAAGAGAGAGGTCCATCAGCTCGGTGACGAGCAATGAGCAAATTTCGACTAAATTTCAATCGCTATTTGCACCAGAAGAACGCGTTTGTAAAGCCGCGCCGACGCGGCCATGCACAAGAGCCGCTCCAGGTGCAGCTTGTTGAGGCAAAAAACCGAGCAGGAATAACCAAAGTGACGCGGTTTTGCGGCGCAGCAAAGTCCATAATAAACTTTGATACGTGCTAGTTTTGCCAAAAGACACCTTTTTCGTTGATCACCAACGCCTACATACGCAGCGAGCCAAGCTCTTTCTGATGAAGTGGCTTTCAAGGCGCTGTGACCAATCCTCATTGAATTTGCCTTGAGATGAAAAATGGCTGCTTTTCGCGTTTTACTCCAAACCCAGCCGATAAACCCATGATTTTTATTTCATGTTTGTCCGTGAAATAGAGCACCTTATCATGTGGGTGAATAGCGTGGCGATCCGCGGACCTAAATTCTACATTTTCCAAATCGTTGACTGATCCCCTTGGAAAATCTGTATTTTCGAAAATGGTCCTTGCGCGCCAACCAGTGGCCACAGGATCGCAAGGGTAGGCACGTTTGAATGAAAAATGTTGAAATCGTCTGTTTCAAAAGACAAGGGACACGCATGGCGCGCTGAAATCACACTAAAATTTGTGTTTTGGTGAATGTTCCTTAAATTACGCACACGAAAAAAGCTTATCATGGGAACCATGACCCCTTGGACTGGCAACACCGTGCTGCCTTTTCGTGTTCCAATTAATCCAAGACCCTTGTTATTCGGCGCCATTGGGGTTGCGCAATCTGTACAAATGGCTAATTTGGACTTTTTCCATCGTCAGGAGCCAATTTAAACACGTCTCACCAGAGATTTGTTTATCTGTTCAGTTCATTGATAAGCATGTGCTTATTTGAGGCGGCACAAGGGCGTGAAATGATAACACTGTTTGCCACAGCGCGTCGCAAAAGAAGGAAAAGTCAAGGAGCGCGTCGTAAAAACCAACACACCTGTGGCCTTGCCGTGATCGTGCGGAACGGCCCGATTAGGCAGTGCGTGATTCCACGCGAGAACCCACGATCCTGGCCGCGTGTGGTGTGATGCCGGCATCGGATGGCAACATTTTATGCATGTCAGCCCGGTTTCAGCGACGTGCGTGGCGGCTCATGGACAAAAGACCATGGAGAGACATCACGCCATTGGATGCAAGCAAGTAAGCAAAAGGTGCACAGCCGATGTTCTGGCCACCTCACACCACCATGCATTTCAATTGGCAATGACCCGGAGGCTCTCGCAGCTCCAAATGCCCTACAACTGGGCGGAAAGACGGGCTTCCAACGGCAAAAAAAAAAGTCGCCTTGGGAAACCCCTTTTCCCCCCGTCATCCCTCTCCCCCTTTTTTTTTTCTCGCTTGCATCCGAGTCGCCGGTCGGTTGGGAACTGAGCTAAGTGGCAGGTGAGGGAGAGCGACAGAGAGAGAAAAAAAGTGAACACAGAGGAGGGCGTTCAAAATCAAGTGACCTTTTGCACTAAAAAAGCTTGCGTTGCTCCATTTCCTGCTCAAATGTTGGCCCCGCTCGGGTGTTTGGCATGAAATGCATTCTGTTTTGGGATCATCAACAACAAAAACCTTAATTCGAACGATTGAAAAGTGTTTGGGCTCATCTGCACCTTGACGGGGTGGCTATGAACAACCAAAAAAAAAAAAAAAGGAGACGGAAAGGGGAGCGGCCAAAAGGGCGCGCACTTTTTTTTCCCAATGGGCGTCGTCCCAATTTGCCAAAATCATGATTGCATGCTTTTCTTTTTATGATGATAGCGTCGCTCGCTATCAATGATGTGCAATACGAAACGGGATTTCTGCGTCCAGTCTGTGTGCGTAAATGCAAAGCGTAAACAATGGGCTGGCAGGGTTGCCACATTGGGTGAGCAAGCAGGTGTAATCATGGCAAAAAAAAGAGACGCTGTGACACGGTGGTCTCGTTTTTGGGATTTTTTCTAAGGCGATGGTCGCACTGATGATGACCATGCGGATGATTTTTTTTATTTTTTGTAATAAAAGGGGGTACGGCACACAGAACAAGCACAGAGACGAGACACCGGGGCACGTACAAAAAAAAAATGAATGGGGTTACACTTTGATGCATTTTGCTCAGGTGAGCTGGCGTGGATCTCTTACATTTTTTCTATTTTTCCCATTGGGGGGAGTGGGGGAGCCTTCAAAGTGGGCGAACCCAATGCCCCAAAGAGCGTCACTTTAGCAAAAGCAACGCAAATTTGCCGCCCTGTCGCTTGTTTTGTCCCGTTCTCCTGTCAACACTTGCGAATGGTGGAAGTTGAAGGATGGCTTGGTGTGCCATGGTCCCTCCCCTTGGATAAAATGGCCAGCTGTGCAGCCAAAGGTGATGATGATACAGAGATGTGCGCCCTGGGCGCCAACTTTTTTTTTTTCGTTTTTGCCCCCCTTGTCTCTTTATTTTGATGCTTTATTTGCATGCTTGTGAGCTCAGAACAAGAGCGACGCGCAAAAACAAAAGAATGATCCCACTCATTTTTGCACGCGCTGTGCTACGTCACCATGAATGATAAAGAAAATAAATTTAAAAGCGTTTGTTGCCTAGATGCCTCGAGCCTATGCTAATAATGAGCGCGCGTCTCCTGATTTTTTTTTCTTTCCTTTCTCCTTCATGAGTGCGCGGTGGCTATATGAGGGCAAAAGAGCGAACAATGGAGCAAAGTGTGTGTGTGTGCCTGCACGCAATGCAATTTCTAAATGCCAAGTGACGTAAAAGGCGTCCTCGCCGGAACAAAAAAAAAAAGCACGCCGCTAAACTGCCCTTGGGCTGCAAGGAAGGTTTTGTGTGCGATTTAGGTTGGGATGAGTCCAATTGCCAACGTGAGGTCTCAGGTTTGACTTGGCAAATGTGACACAAATTGATTGGTGCTCGTGGAGCTGCTGGTTCATGCAGCTGAAAGCGAGCGGGCTTTCATTTTTCCTAGTCTTTTGTCTCTTTTTTTTACGTCATGAAGGGGCAATGGGATTGGGAGGGAAGGAGACAAAAAAAATTGGGTGGGAAAAAGGGCAGGGGGAGAGGGGTTGTTCTGTGCAAAAGAAAAAAAAAAGGGCAGCATCCATTTGCCCATTGTTGCCTGACCGCATTGGCAGCGAAATGGATAGGTTCGAGGAGGGGGTCATGTGTACATTGCCTTTTTTGGCTCGCTCAGAATCGATTTTCGTGTGTGTGATTGGCCTCTTTCCTTTTTTTCCCATCCTGCCTCCTTTTATGGTGATTCTAGTGCTTTCTCATCGCCTTTTTTTTCTTCTTTTCTCTTCCTCTTTCTCCCCTTCCAGTTCTTCGTCTTGTAGTTTTTTGCCTTGTCTCTATCCCTCTTGTTCTCCTCCACGCTGTTCTTTGCACTCGCTTACCACTTTGCATATCCAAAAGGCTCTTTATAGCTTGTAACCTGCACCCCCCACCCCGCCTCTTTTTTTTCTTTTTTTTCTTCTTTGTATAGCTTTTTTTTCCGTTCATCTTCCCCCCTCTTCGCTTCACTTTCTCTCTCACTGTATATTTGCTCGCCCGCCCTCAAACTTCACCTTTGTATATCTAGTTTTTTTTTATTTATTCATCTTTTTATCTGCCTGTTTCCCCCAACACTCTTATTCTACTCTTGTCACTTTCAATTGCATCATGTCTGTCTAAAAAAAAATCACGCTCTGCACAACAACACGCTTTTTTACACGAACAACAGCCTCAAAATCTCAAAATTTCGCATCTTTTGCCACGCTCTCTTACTTTTTTCCTCTCGGATTACTGACAAGTCAACTACTCGCACTCGCTCGCTCTCTCTCGCTCTTATCGCCCACGCTCTCTCTCTCTCAATCTTCTTTTTACAATGGTTACTCTCACTCAATCTGATTATTGGTCCCGGACGTCGCACACGCTGGTCGACAAGGTGCTCGATCACGACTATCAGCTGCTCGAAGAGCTTGGCCATGGCTCCTATGGCTGCTTGTTCTTAGGCCAGTCGTTGCGCGATCATACGTATGTCGCCATCAAGGCATTGGCCAAGGTCGGACTCGATCATCAACAGCAAAAGCTGCAACAGCTCGAGGTCGACATCCAAGCGTCGCTCAAACACCCATCCTTGCTTGGTCTGCACCGCGTCATCCATGAGAATGATCACACCTTTTTGGTCATGGAATTGTGTGACCAAGGTAAGAAGAACAAAAGAACAAAAGAACAAAAAAAAAAAAACGCCCTCTTAATCTTCCAAAAATTAGGCGATTTGTTCGATTATGTGCTGCGCGAACCAATGCAAGATGAGGACGCCAAGCGCGCCTTTGCCCAGATCCTCGATGCAGTGCAGTCCATGCACGCTCAGGGCGTGTATCATCGCGATCTCAAGCTTGAAAACGTGCTTTTGCAATCTGTCGACGACGATGACTCGGACGAATTCATCTGCAAGGTGGCCGACTTTGGTCTTGCGACGCGCGAACGGTATTCGCTCGAGTTTGGCTGCGGATCCACGACGTATCTTGCTCCGGAACACTTTGACGACGACAATGACGACCACGAAAGCAACAATTTGGTCGAATTGATGCCGTACGACGCTGCCGCGTCCGATGTGTGGAGCCTTGGCATCTTGCTGCTGGCCTTGCTCTTTGGCCGCAATCCCTGGCAAGAAGCCACGTCCTTGGATGCTTCTTTCCGCGAGTATATGCGCAATCCCACCATGCTCAAGGATCAATTGTTCCCTGAATTGTCACGACCCTGTGCAAAGCTGCTCCAACGCGTCCTGGCCGTCCATCCCGCCGACAGACCCACCGTTGCCGAGCTCGCGCAAGAATTCAGCCAGCTCGACCAGCTTTTGGACAACAACAACAATGCAAAGGACGATGGAGCCAGCTTTGACGACGAGGCGCTCGCCATGTCCATGCGCCTGCCGCCCATGGACATTCCGCTCCACAAGCCCGTCGACAAGGCAAGCTTCGACTCGGCCATCTTTAGCCAGCCAACTGGCATGTCCTGGTCCGATATTGTCGAAGAAGACTTTGAAGCCGCTTCGTCCTCATCTCGCCCGAGCTCATTGGCCTCCTCCATCATCCATGAAGAACAAGACAACCATCTCGACGACGATGACACGGACGTCTTTGTCCATGGCCAAGAAAAGGATTCATGGTGGCTGTAAACCAGCCATTTTTCCCTCTTTTTCCACCTTTTTTTTTCTTTCTTTCTTTCTTTCTCCCCTGTCTCCTCTCCCTTCTCTTTTGCTTATGTTCATCTCATCAGCTTGCTCCTGCTTCTCTTCTTCTTCTTCACAATCAATCCCCCCCTGTCCACTCATTTCCAATGCTCTTATATCCTCGCACCTCCCCTTTTTTCTCAGCCATTCACTGTTCAGAATGGGTCCCTGCCCTTGAAAACAAGAAAAAAAAATCCCTCAATTGCACCCTGATTCCCCCCTCCCCACTCTCTCTCCCTGTCGTTTCGTAAAAAAAAAAAAAAAAAAAAATCCAAAAATAAAATGCAAATGATCCCGTCCCTTTCGATCAAAAACGAAACCTTGTCCTTCCCTCGCCCTTGTCACGCCAGTAACGTGATCTCGTTTGCTTTCTTGCTTGAACGCAATGCGTGTACGACGTTGCACGGGTGCAGGCTGCATGGGAAACGACCCATCAAATGAATCAAATGATGGAATGACGACTTTTTTTTTCTTTCCAACCCTCATGGGGTTTGGGCGCTGAAGCCATTTTATTTTTTTTTCCATGATGCCCTTTCAAAAGCAAACGAGAAAAAAAAAAAAAAAGTAATGGGAAACGAGGGGCAACAGCGCGTGATTTCCTCTTTTTTTTTTTTTTTTTTTACGCGTTAAAAAGGGTCAATTGGGCGTGTGCAACCCCCGTCATCGGCCATGCAGGCGCCTTTCTTTCGTAAAAAGGTCGGGACAGAGGGGGGCTAGCAAGGGGGGTAAGGGACGAACACGGCGCGTGCTTTTTTTTTTTTTACGCGCCAAACAGGGGATGACGGAGTTGCGCAGCGACCATTTGTTACATTAATGCGATTTTCTTTATTATTTAGCAAAAGGACTGATAAAAACATAAAATAGAGGAGAGGATCAAATCGCGTCCAAAGGGGGGCGAGCGTTTTGCATTTTACGCCTTGAGCAGAGTGATGCCCTGATCGAGGCCCGGGATCTTTTCCTTTTTTTGGTACGATGTAAGCCAGGTGACGAATTTGGGCACCGAGTCCGACGCCATGAGGCGGCAAATCTGCTCCTCGACGCGATCAAAGCGTTTGAGGATGGTGCGCAAGCATTGCGAGTTGGATTGCGATGACATGTTGACCATGGTGGGCGCATAATCGCCAGGGACAAACTTGATCATGGAATTGACAAGACGCGCAAGCTCTTGCTGCAAGTCATGGTCGACATTGAGCTCCCATTTTGCGCCGGGCGACAAATAATTGCTCCAAATGACGTATGCGTCCTCGAGCAAATCCTTTTGGCTCTGCGACATCATGGCCGGGTTCTGCGTCTTGCACTTGCGGCGCAAATTCGTGTAATCAATCCAAAAATCGAGATTTTCCGCGCAAAAGTTTTGTTTGAGGAAATCCTTGAAGAGAGAGCGCAATTGCGGGTCGTTGAGTACGATCATCAGGCGCGCCGAGTTGCCTTCCTGTTGCTGCTGACGATTGTACATGACGGTGGGCGAATGGTCCATGGCGGCACTTGACGGGCGCGTCGTGTATGAGCGCATCATGGTCGCATCGCGTGGTTTGACGACACCGACCTGTGAAGTCACTCCAATCCCCCCAATTCCTCCATTTGCGCCTGTTCCGGCAAGATTCGCGCCATTGGATGCCGTGCTGGACGTTTGTGGCGACGATGGCTGCTGCTGAACAAGTGCACCGGCTGATTTAGTATTGGTGGCGGCCAATGGCTTGTTGTTCCCGGGGTCGGTCAGGATCATGTTGCGGCCCTTTGTGGTGACGAGCAAAAGCGTGCCCTTTGACGCGGTGATGGCCTTTGCGTCGTCTTTGTTTTGCAATTCGATCCAGCCGTGGCGCAGGAATTCAGATGCCACGAGCTCGGCTTCTTCACGCGACGCGAGCGTGCAAAAGGCCACGAGCCAATCGCAGCACAATTGCGACGAGAAGATCTTGCGCACCTTTTTGCCGCCATTGGACGAATTGGCCGTGGTGTCTGAGCGCGATTGGCCCATGGACGGTGTACCGTTCGCATTTGCATTCGGCGACATGTGGACCGTCGACGTCGACGCTGACGCGCCGCGCATGGACGACGCCGTTTGCAATAGACGATTGTCCAACAAATGGAATTTCTCGGTAGTGGCCATGGTGCCTGCAGCAGAGGACGCGAGACTGGATGCGGCCGACATGAGTGATGCCACCGAAAAGGGCGCGGTAAAGTTGTAACTGGATGAATGTGTCGACGATGCTGTCGAATGCGTCGACACCACGGAATTGCGCTTGGCACTGTGCCTGTCCGTGCCACTGCGGCGCGTCGTGGTCGTCGACACGGAGGGAGGATACGCGTCATTGGCCTGATTGTCCTCTTTTTGTGAATTGGAAGACGACGACGAAGAAGAAGAAGATGACACGGACTGCAGACCATCCATCATGGTGCGGAAAAGCGACGCCATGTTTTGCCGGTTGAGGCACAATTGATCGTCATCATATCGCTCAAGAGGCACAAGTGCAAGGCCATCGACGGGGAATTGGCGCAGCAAATAGTGCTCCTTGCCAGTATTCTTGCAAAACTCATTCAGCACAATCAGGCCCTTTGGTGTGATCTGCCACAGGCCACGATCGCGGAACGTGCGATTCGACGGATCGACAGCATTGACCATCAGGCGCGACGACAGGAATTGCTGGCACAGCGCCTTGGCCACACTACGTTCCATGTTGAACGTCGTTGTCGTGATCGTCGTCACAAGGCGGAAATTGTCCTCGGGATCAGGCACCTTCATGGACCGCGTGAATTGCAGATTGCTCAACACATTCAGCGCGTCGTCCGATGTAATTGTATTGTCATAATTCCGAAACAGGTACCGGTGCGAATCAAACTTGACCTGCGTCACCAACGCACCAAACAAATCATGCACATCCTTTTAAAAAAAAAAAAAAAAAAGGTCGAAAAATTGTTAACGCGACGCGTTCTTTTTCGATTTTTTCGATTTTTTCTTTCAAATGATTATACCTTGATGTATGGCCGGCCATCGACCGTGAATTTCATGACTGACGTGTAGGCTTGCGACATGGCATGAAGAGTAATTGGAGGAGGATGATGAGGATGAAAAAAAAAAAGCCCAAAGCCAGGGAAAAGAAAAAAAGAAAAAAAAGGAAAAAAAAGCGAGGAAACAAAGAGAAAAGGAATAGGAGACGCGCACACTAGACTTTATGCCAAGGTTGGGTCCCGCGACAACGTTTCAAAAAGGAAAAAGGGGAAGGCGACACGCGAATTGGCGTGGATCACCCGGCCTTTTTCATTGCCAAATGAAGGTGAGAGCATTTAAAAGGAGGTGCGAGCCCCCTCAATTGCTCCTCCAAGGCTGGTCCCGAGGTCTGCATGAAAAAAAAAAAAAAAAAAAAAAAAAAAGACACGACATTGATTGTGCAAAAGCCATGGCAAACCAACAGGACGAAAATAAGGGAAACAAAATGGCTGGCATTGCATCCTTTTCTGCACGAGCTGGGCCGCGATCAGGCCATCCTGCATTCATAAGAGTCTAAATAGTGGACGCGCCTCCTTGGCCATCGTTTCTAGCATAAAAAATCAAGATTGGTGACACTCGGATGACAAACACACACGCAAAAAAAAGGAGGTTACAAGGGAGATCAAGGGGACCAAAAGAACGAAAAAAAAAGGCGTGTTTTACTGACAGCGACGAAATAAATTAAGGAGGGAATACAATGAAAAAAAGGGAGTAAAAAAAAGAGTAGTGGGTGGTGCTACTGCGCAGGCTGGTCGAGCAAAAAGTTGGTGGCTTTAGTGACATCTTGATCGTAGCGATTGAGCGCATCTTTGGCCATTGTCCTGTCAAAACCCATACGGACCAATTCCTCTAGTTTGTCGCTCTCGCTAGCCTTGGCGGCACGCGATGCGGCGTCTGGCGTGGTTGTCGCGGCGGGTGCAGAAGTTGAGGCTACCGCGGATGTGGAAAAGGCATCGTCAAAGCCAAACGACGCGGTCGACGACGACTCGGCAGGCGCACTGGTGGTGGCAGCGGGGGCAGCAGCCGCAGGAGCCGCAGAAGCAGCGGCGCCAAAGATGGCGTCCCAATCGTCAGCAGGCGCAGCCGCAGCAGCAGGTGCATGGCCGCTCCCAGAGCCGCTGGCACCTGCATTAAACCCGTCAAACGACGAGGCCCACGCCGTGGGCGCTTCCTTGGGCACGGTCTTTTGGTCAAAGAGGCCAAACGCGGCATCAATGTCATCGATGTCTGTGTTTTTGGCGTTTCCTTGCACAGGCGATGAGACCGTCGCGACCTTGGCGGCCGACAAGGAACCCGAAAAGGCGGCATCAAAGTCGTCGTCAAAGGCAGACGGCGACGACGACGTTGCGGCAGGCTGGGTAGGGGCCGCGGCCGACGCACCAAACGCGGCAAACGGATCATGCACGACATTTTTCGTGGTCTGCTCGTCATTGGCCTGCTCATCCGGCGACGGCACGCCCGCGAGGTCGCCAAACACGGCATCAAAATCGTCGGGGGCCGCGGCATTGGCAGCAGGCGCGGTTGTTTCTTGCTTGGGCGTACCTGCCGGTGACTCGGCCTGCGACAAATGAGGCGAGAAAATGTCAAAAAAGCTGTTTTTGGGTTCTGTCGTCGAATGGGTTGCAAAGGGGCTGTTGCTGTTGCTGGGCACCTTTGGACTGGTAGGCGACTTGGGTGACGCCGCCGCCGCCGCCGCGTATTTCTTGCGGTCAAATGGCTCGTCATCGTCGGACGACGTCTCGCCGTCGTCTCCGTCGCCATGAGTGGCAATGGGTGTCGACAAATTCGGTGGATTCGATGGCGCCGCGTTGGTTTCGCCAATGTGCACGTCGTTGGCTAGAGCCTGCGTCATTCCTTGGACTTCTTTCGCATCTTCCATGTGGCGCTTGGCTTGATCGCGGTCCTGAGCGGCCGCCGTGACTTGGCGATGGTGGATATCGGTCTTGGTCTCCTGTTGCTTGGCTTCGCCCGTCAATTGTTCCACTTGTTGCAACAATTGTTGTGTTTCCTGCTGGATTGCGACCACTTGCTGCCGGTATTGCTCCGACTGTTCGCGGCTGGATTCAATGCGCTGCTTGAGCTGCTGGATCTCTTGGCGTGCCGCCTGCAGCTGCTGTTGCGCCGCATCGTACTCGCTACGCGCTTGTTGCCACGCTGGCTCTTCTTGCCGGATCGTCTCTTGCAACGCGTTCAATTCCTTCACTTCCGCGTCGTGTGCCATCTGCACCTGCGTCAGCGCCGTCTGCAACTCGGCCTTTTGCTTGCCAAGCTGCTCAAGCGTCTGCTCCGCCGTCGCCTTTTGCTTCTTCACGTCCATCGTCGTCGACTGCAGCGCGCTGATCTGGTTGTGCAATTGGTTCACCTGGTTCGTCTCGCGCGGCAGCGCATCATTGTTGCCAAAGTCGCCAAGCAAGTCGTCCTCCAACAGGTTGCCCTCTGAAAAATGGGAAGTCAATAAAACGTCTTTTTTTGTCAATTTTTCTCAAAAAAAAAAAAAATTACCTTTGCTGGGCGGATTAAAGGGATCCTGTGTAGGCATAGCCGAGGCAAATGCGGGGCTGGTGAGTGGCATGGCTCTGGGGCTGGCAACAAAGGCGGCAGGTGAGGATGCTTGATGGCTGGGTGGCATGAGCGATGGCGGGAGGACCGTGGGTAACGTTTCCCCGCGCAAACGCTTGTGAATCAGGTGCATAGCAACAGCAAACTCGTCGCGCGACAGGCGGCCACGCTGCGCCGTATCCGCCAGATCCCAAATGTGCGCAAGATCCGCATCGGCAAGCCCCGAATTCTTGAAGAACTCGACAGCGTCCTTGCCTTGTACAAACCCGATGCGCTGCGTGTCAATTCGATCGAAATACGAGTCGTATTGCGTCTTTTCAGACGCAGGCACGTCCCATTTTTGTTGCGGTTGCTGCGCTTGGCTCGTTTGAGGCGTTTGCTGCTGCTGCGGCGGCTCCGTCGAAAAGGCAAAGCTGCCAAGCGAGTCAATGGTGGCTGCACGCTGCGGCGGCGTCATGATGCGATGGAACGACCCCGTGCTGTTGCCCGTGAGCTGCGGTGCCAAGGGCGACGCCTGATGCGACAAGAGCGGCGTCGACACACTGCCGCCGCCACCGGCCGACGAATACACCGACACAGGCAGCTGCGCAGGCAACGACGACATCGATCCGTCCATCATCTTGGCAATGTAGTGCATGGCAATCGTGAATTCCGTCTGGTTCAGCGTCCCCGATTGACGCACATCAGCGAGTCCCCTAAAAAAAATGGGCAAATCCATCAATAAATGCGCTTTTTTTTTTTACCATTTTCTGCCCCCCCCCATTTTTCTCCCCCACTCCCATTTGCCCTCGATGTTTACCAAATCTCGGCCAGCGTATCATTGGGCAATCTGGACTTGAGAAACACACTTTTCGCAGCATTGGCGTCAAGAACGCCATTTTTGGGCTGCTGCGCGCGGAAAATGGCCGCATACTTTTCACGCTCAGTCGCTGTGATCATGGCCGCCGGCGCAGAGGCAACAGCAGCAGCAGCTGCAGGTGCATTGGGCCGAGGGCTGCTGACCGTGTCCAGCGACATGCCCTTGAATTGTGGAAGCGGCACACCTATCCATTGAAAGAAAATGGTGAGAATGGCCGCCACACCCGCCTTGTCGTGCACACTTTACTCGTTGAGATGATGGGGTCGGCCACTTCGGTGCCATGCTGAGCACAAGCAATAAGCTTCAGTGCAATGGAGAATGTCTCGGGCGTCAAATACCCAAGGTTGTCGCGATCGGCCGTCTCCCAAATCTATTTTTCAAAGAAAAAAGAACGAACAGGTGAGTCAGGGCTGCTCAGTGTAAAAGAGCAAAGAGGCATAAAAAGAACGAGGTCGTCCATCAAAAAAGACTTTACATCAGACAGAATTTGGTTAGGCACGCCAGACTTTGCAAAAAATTGCACCGCCTCGGTGCCCGTGACAATGCCGGATGTCACGTTGGAAACAGCCTTGAACAGCTGCCCGTATACCACTGCCTCTTGCGCAGAAAGGTACTTTTCCCAAGACATCGCCGAATACGCCATTAAAAAAGAGCTGAAACGAAAGAAAAAGGGAAAAAAAGAAGGTGCATCTATCCAACGAAAACCCGCCTTCCATTTTTATACTTTTTGCTGATGCACATCATTTTTTCCCGTCTCCGCACTCTCCGCATTCCTCGCGCAAGCGCAACAGCAAATTGCTACGCCTTGGTGCACATGTGTCTTGCTGTGCCTCCTGCATACAGTAAAGTGGCTCGCCGCCAAGACACAGAGGGCACAGACATCCATCTGCCAAAGCGATGGTCAGGTGCGTGCCATGCATCAAGTCCAAAAAAAAAAAGGGAGAGCAAGCGGGGGAACAATCAGAAAATTCAGGCACTGTTTCAGCCGAAAAAATGCGCATTTCACCAATTTTGCTCAAAAACATACGGTATGATACCAAGGCTTCACATTTGCAAATTGCAACGAAGCACACACAACGCACCGCTGAGATGAAGTACTACTACTGTGCACTCGTGCGTTCTTTTATGTATCATACGCCCGTAGATGAACAAGTTTTTTTTTTTTTTTTTTTTTTTTTTTTTTTTTTTTTTTTTTTTTTTTTTTTTTTTTTTACGTTGGCGAAAGCAAATCGACCATTTTCAATATGATATGAAATTATGAATACAGTATGCTGTATGGTACTCAGATACTGTACATTTACTGTAGATTGACTCTCTTTTCAGCAAGAAACGATATGATACATACAGTATATCATACAGTATACCGTACAGTACAGTACAACAATGTTGACGACCAAAAACCATGAATGGATCGCCACTCAACGTTGTCAATACTTGATTTTTGGTGTGCCTCTTTTCAATGAACCATCGAATCCCACAATTTTTTCGGCCGTTACCGAGATGCATCCGAAAATTCGTTATTTTCGCAAATTCGGCTCTGGCTCTCGAAATATTTTGTGGACCGCGGTGAAACTGGTTGCGTTCAAAAGAGACATCGCTGAATGTCATTTTCAGATTGTTTGCTCGGCCGATGAATGAACTTTGCACGCTTGCAAAAATTGATCAAACATTGAATTAATTTTCAAAATTAAATTTCTCGACAATCGGAAAGAGAAACCATAGTTCTTTTAACGTGTCTACGTAAGCAGCTGTCGAATCCATATCGAATGCGGCAAGTTTCATCGTGATCTGAGCAAAACTCGCAAAGAAAATTCACTTTTCCACCATGAAAATCTTTGGTCGTGATTTGCTTGACAACTGCCTACTGTAGTTGACCCCCGATTTTTATTGCCGTTTTATCATACTAACAAACAAGGGGTCAAAGCATCTATCATAATCTTGGGATGACTTGCAGGTTGCAGCGCGCTTGCTTGAGTTTTAACTTTTTGCATCAGTCATTTCAGCAGCAGCCTTTACGTAGCCCACTCAACGCACAACTCAACACTGCAAAATAAAAAAAAAATGTCATACAGTACTGTAAAAAAATAAACTCCATGCAATCCACGTACCTAATTTGGAAGTGTCAACCCTTAAATTTTTGCAAAAAATCTTGCTTAATGTAGGCAATTTTCTCAGTCGATCGCCGTTCATGCGTCACTCTTTGGGCTTTTTTCTTAAACTTGGGGTGATCTGCCATGTTGTCTGGCAATAGCAAATTGTCGGAGTTGCCTGTTTGGGATGCATTGATCACTCGGAGTTCGAAAAATCCAAATTTGGCATTTTCTGAGACTGGAATGTGTGACCCCTGAGTGACCCCTGAATTTTTCAAAAGTGGTCGTAGCGCTTTGGGGGTTTAAGCCTTTTTGTTGCAAATTTTGCGTTCAATGCGATACAGCTGTTTTTGAGCGGGGTGGACTATGCAGATAAACAGATGAGTGCAAAATAGTACAAATAGGAGATTTTTGGTATCTTTCGGATCCAAAAAAAATCGAGCGGGTCTGCCCTGAATGAGCACTGGGCTAGAGTTTAATTACTGTAGTACTGTACCTACAGTATTATGACATGACGCAGGTTTCATTGGAGGGCGAACAGGCTGTAAATTTTATTCTGGAAGCACAGCTGGCCGGCAAAGTTTGAAAAACATGCTTTTTGGTGTTTAAAAGAAGGTATCACTGGAGAAATGAATTTTGGATGATATGGAATGCTCATCGATTTGAGAGAAAATAGGCGAAAAATGAAAGTGCGCTGGCAATTCGATGACCACGCTTAAAAATATAAAATATTAAATCAACGAGCGTGCAACAGGCATGCACCGGGAATTCAATGACTTGTAACATGTTCTTTGAATTGCCAGCACTGATTGCCATTCAATGAGTTAGCCAGTCGTGCAATGGCCGTGCCATGATTTGTGCAGTGTTAAGCGCTGACAGATGCCCTCGATTTGATTGACTTGGCAAAAAAAAAAAAGAGCTGGAGCATCGCATTCGATGAATTGCAAGCGCGTTATCATTTGAATAATGCTGAAGCCTTTTTGCAAAAAAAAATTGTTCCATCAAATAAAACAATGACCATTGGCAGGTTTGGAACCGTGTCCCATGAAAAGCAGTGCGCAATGCCAAACAACTACATTAAATCACTCATTTTAGATTGAAAGCATTTGGAGTCAGAATGAGAGAATGGCTGATCAATTGGGCGCGGCGGCAGCAGCGGTGTGGCGGGGGCAAAACGGCGTATTTCAAGTCCGTTTTCCGCCTTTTTTTTTTGCTTCTTTGCCTGGACATGATGGGCAGCAGAATCAAAGCACGTCTGAATAGACTGTTGCTCACAAAGAACGTGTCCAGAGGCACGTTTCTATTCACAATGAACGCGCATAGCGACATGCTACCCACTCCCATCGTCACATGCACCAAAAGGAAAAAAAGACCAAGTCATGGACATTGGACGCGTCCATGGCCATGTCGTGCACTATAAAATACGCAAAACAAAAGAACACGAGCCAAAGACACCCGTTTTCGTGTCGTCCTATGCAACCTGAGCCTACTGTAATAGACGCGAGTCTCATTGACTCATTGACATGAACATGACGATCGACAAAAAAAAAAGAGTGCGGAAAACGGACTTTGAGAAAAAAATGGGGGGAATTGATAACCTCGCCCACATCGGAGATAAGAAAATCTTTTTTAGTTGACTGCCAGGTCCCGCTTTTCCTTTTCTCTCTCTCTCTCATCCTTTTTTTTCTCGTCATCGTTGGTAGCACTGCAGACTCTACGTATATTAGAGCACTCCAAACTGGTGGTGAGTGCCCATATCGGTGGTGTTCAACCATTCACCTGTTTCTTGCTCTCGTAGCTGCCAATGCGACCTTGCCCCGTTGTGTGCAGTGCGTATTTTGGGTATTTTATTTAGTCACTTTGAGCGTGTGCCAGAGCATTTTTGGCGTGCCAGGTCCGTTGAACACGATATTTGAACACTGTCAGCAAGTATGTTTTCACTTTGCACGCATCGCACATATTGGACTTACAGTACAGCATTTCATGCTCTGTTGACATGCACTTTTGCATTCTTCACGTGTCGCGTATGGCTGGCAGCACTCGCAACTACTGTACAGTACTGTACAGGCGCAATGATTCAACGCTGCTCTTTACTTCCTTTGGTATAATGGTAAGGGCAATTGTGACCGCTTTTGCAGCGTGACAAGGGTGGCGACAAACCAATGATCGTCAATTTCTCACTTTTTGTTCTCATTGATTGTAGCTTCTAATACAACAACATTAGTATGAAGGTAATAATGGCAATTGCGATCGCTGTTGCGGCGCAACAGGGGTGGTGACAAAGCAAGATCATCAATTTCTCACTTTTTTTGCTCTGTAGACTGCAGATTTTAATATAACAACATTTCTCAAGTTATCATCCTCGGTCTGAACAACGAAAAGGGACGAAGGTAAGGTGCCTAAGGCTCTGTGGTGGCCCCATTGCACTCAAATTGGCATTATGATTGGGTGACATTAGCTGAAATATCATAAAAAGCAGACAAAATACAAAATAAAATCATGTGCCGCGCGTGAACGCGCGTGCGCGCCCAATTTTTTTTTTTTGGGACTAATGGAGGAATAATCTGCTCTGACCGTTTGTGTGCTAACCGATCGTCGCACGACTATTGCACCACCATAGCGCGGTCGTTGTGCAGCCATTGCTCGGCCGTTGTTCAGCCAATGCGCGGTCTTTGTGCGACTATTGCGCAGTCGTTGCGCGGTCGTTGTTCTGTCATCGAATTGTCTTTAATTGACCGTTACAATCATGATAAAGTGGGCATACTGAAGACCACGCGAAGGGGACGCAACGGCCGCTCAATGACAAAACAATGAGTTTTCTTTCTCCAGTGTATGATTGATCTTCTACAGTAAAGTACAGTATCTTCACTGTAGGTACAATATGATTGTTGTATTTGCCTGCTTTACAGAGCTTGATTTAATAAGAAAAGCCTAACAGACGCTTGGTCTGTCAATGAAAGAAAGCGCAAGCGCGTCTTAAACGCGTTTAACGCGTCAATGCGTGTGCAAGCAGTGATCAAAGAATGAAAAATGCTGACTTGTCGCCGCAATTGATCTTTCTCATGCCGCTCCTCTATGCGGGCATTACCCAATCGGGTAATGGTCCCGCTTTGCTCGTCACAAAAGCCCGCTGTCGGCTGGTCATCACGCTTTACTGCTTCTTCATGCGTTTTGTTGGAAGAATGCGCATCTTCCGCAATCTCGGT